>JAJOOS010080688.1:0-66502 GCA_029582725.1 Solanum chiquidenum | reverse complement strand
TACGCGTCTTCATTCCACGAGACTGACTTACGGACCGTCGATGGATCTACGGTCTGTAAGTCCCTTCCGTCAGCCAGGACTTAGAAAATATTTCAGCTTCCAAAAATCAGCTTCTCTGAAGCAAACGACGGACTAGCAGTACGGACCGTAGATTGATCTACGGTCCGTCAATCCCCTCCGTAGCTCCACACTTAGAATCTTCAAAAATTAGGTACTGGAACCCTCGCAGTATCAATCTACGGATCAACAGTACGGTCCGTAGATCAATATACGGACAGTCAATGGGCACCGTCGTTCCACACTTGGTCAGATTTCCCTGATTAGTCTTCCATACCTTGCCTGCTGATCTACGATCATCACATACGGGCCGTCGATGGACCTACGGTCCGTAGATCACCTCCGTGAATGCCCTTTTTCTACATTTCTTTTAGTTGTCCCTATACTTCCGCGCCTGATCATCTTTCCTACAAAATATGATAAAAACACATAAAAACCAATACAAAAAGGCCCTAGACACACACAACTTGTAAGTGAAATGTATTAGAAATACCGTAAACTCACGGTATATCAATTACCACATGAGTGTTATTTATCACCTCAATAAAGAAAATATGGTGGCAAATGCTCTTAGTCTGTTATCTATGGGTAGTGATGCTCATGTGCAGGATGAAAAGAAGGAGTTGGTTTGAGATGTTCATAGTTTGGCTCGATTAGGTGTCCAGCTAGTAGATTCTACCAAGGGTGGTGTTATGGTTCATAATGGGTCCATATCGTGTTTTGTGATGGATGTGAAGGCTAAGCAAGGTCTTGATCCAATTTTGGTAGAATTGAAAGAGGCGGTGCTCAAAAATTTCGTTGAGGCTTTCTCCCAAGGGGTAGATGGGGTACTTAGATATCAAGTTCGGTTATGTATTATGAATGTTGATGACTTTAGGGAAGAGATATTGGCAGAAGCCCATAGTTCTCGACATTCTATTCAACCAGGAGCTACCAAGATGTACCGTGATTTATGAAAGATCTATTGGTGGAATGGAATGAAGAATAATACTGCGGGATTTATGGCTAAGTTTTCTAATCGTCAACAAGTGAAAGTTGAGCATAAGAAACCGGGAGGTTTATCCCAAGAAATTGGCATTCCTACTTGGAAGTGGGAAGATGTGAATATGGACTTTTTTGTAGGGTTGCCATGTACTCGGCG
This sequence comes from Solanum chiquidenum, assembly GCA_029582725.1. Taxonomy (NCBI): domain Eukaryota; kingdom Viridiplantae; phylum Streptophyta; class Magnoliopsida; order Solanales; family Solanaceae; genus Solanum; species Solanum chiquidenum. The sequence continues at coordinate 65,304 of JAJOOS010080688.1, read as the reverse complement.
ACAATCTGACTTGATTTGGGTAATAGTGGATCGGATGATGAAATCTGCTCATTTCATTCCTGTTAAGGTTTCCTATTTAGCGGAAGATTATGTTGATTTGTATGTAAGAGAGATGGTAAGGTTGCATGGAGTTCCCTTGTCCATTATTTCCGATCGAGGTACCCAATTCACTTCTCAATTTTGGAAGTCATTCCAAAATGGTCTTGGTACAAAAGTTAAGCTTAGCATAACTTTTCATCCCCAAACCAATGGGAAAGCAGAGCGTAATATTCAGACTTTGGAGGACATGTTAAGGGCTTGTGTGATTAATTTTAAGGGTAATTGGGATGACCATTTGCCTTTAATTGAGTTTGCTTATAATAATCGCTATCACTCGAGTATTGATATGGCTCCATTTGAGGCTTTTTATGGTAGGAGGTGTAAATCTCCTATATGATGGTTTGAGTTGGGTGAAGTTGCTCTCATAGGTCCCGAGTTGGTATATGAAGCCATAGAGCATATTCGACTTATTAAGAGAGGTTGGGAATGGCTCAAAGTTGACAAAAGTCTTATGACGATGTTAGAAGAAGAGACCTTGAATTTGAGGTTCATGATTGGATTTATTTGAAAATGTCACCCATGAAGGGTGTAATGAGGTTTGGGAAGAAAGGTAAACTTAGTCCCCATTTTGTATAGCCAATACCAAATTTTGAGATGTGTTGGAAAGGTTGCATATGAGCTTTAGTTGCCTAATGAGTTGGCATCGGTGCATTCGGTTTTCAATGTCTCTATGTTTAAGAAATATGTTGGGGATCCATCATCCATAGTTTCCTTAGAGGGCTTGGAAGTTAAAGAGAATCTTGCTTATGAAGAGGTTCCGGTTGATATTTTAGACCGACGAGTCAGGAAGTTGAGAAACAAGGAAGTTGCTTCCGTGAAGGTGTTATGGAGGAATCATTTAGTTGAGGGTGCTACTTTGGAGGCTGAGGTTGATATGATGTCGCGATATCCTTATCTATTTGCTTCTACTTCTACTCTAGCTTGAGGTAATGAGTTCCTCTTGGGTTGTTCTATGTTTTGGGAGTCGTGTGTGATTTATGTGTTTCCATGATTTCCTTATGTTATTATGCATGTTCATGAAAAAGCTTATGTTTTGAAAGAAATGGCTTATATGATTTATTTTCGTCATGTTGTTGTGCATTGAGTATAAGTTACATATAGACTTCATGAGATGATTGTTGAACATGCATTACATATGCCTTTTGAGAATGAATTCCATAAAGGCTTCATGAGATGATTTTTGACCAAGCATTAGATATTCTTTTTGATAATTAATTACATAAATGCTCCATGAGATTGTGTTGAGCATGCTTTTGTCTTAGAGAAGGTAGTTCCTCCTTGAGTATGAGAAATCTGAAAATTGCATGCATATTGGGTTGTTAGATGTAGTTCCTACTTCCTTATGATGTATTGAGTATGTTTATCTTGGAGTTGATGTTTCCTCCTCGATTATGTTCATTTTGATGAGTTGAATGCCTGATGGGATGCTAGTCTCGAGTCTTTTTTGTTTAAGATATGCCTAGAAATCTCAATTGGGGACGAATGATCCAAATGAGAAGATATTGTAACACCCAGTATCCAGAAAAAGAAAAGGATCAAATTTTGGAAAGTTGTAGGTGCCAGCCACGGAGGTCAACCATGGCATGTTGGTTGAACGACGGACCATAGGTAGGTCCGTGGGTTGGCCACTGCCAAGAAAATTGAGGTCAAGAGCTATGGCCAGACCAACGGACTGTAGGTCAGACTACGGTATGTGGTCGTGGTCCGTGATTTGAGGGCCAAATGTCATGTCTCTGAGCACCATCGACGGTCGTGCAGGATGGGCCGTAGGTCAGTACACGGCTCATCGATGAGTTGTCGTAGGTCCAGGCAAAACTCTTTGTATTTACCAATGGAGGGGCGAGATGGACCATAGGTCCATCCACGGTCCGTTGGTCGAGGGGCATCGGTGGTCAGCTGGCAGTTATTTTTGGGGTTAGTTGGGTATTTTCCTAATTAATTAATTCATATACTATGTTATTTTGCCTAAGTCTAGGACCCCTATATAAGTGTTTTTACCCCTAAATTAGAACCATTTACTTCATTCTTCCAAATTCTCAAAAGAAAATGAAATCTCCTCCCAAATATTTGCTCTATAGAAACTAGAAGAGGAAGAACAAGGATTCAACTAGGGTTTCAAGCTAAGGTGTCAATTCATCCATTGAAGATAAGAAATTGGACTTTATGTATGGTAGTTTTCATCCATGAATCTATTTCATTCATGGAGTCCCCGAATTCCTCTATTTCAAAAGGTAGAATTCCATAAATTAGCTAGGGATTTCTTCAATCACCATGGGTTCTTTTGATTATTGATCTTAATGATTTAATTATGTTTTAATATGCATGAATTGATGATTTACAATCCTTTCAGGATGTTTCCCCAATGAAACTATTTAAACGCCCATGTTTTCTAAATTGTGATCATATGATGTGGACTGTCGATTATAAAAGAGGAGTTTTATGATCTAAATCATGAAGTGATAGAATCGCATTAACTTATGATGTAATCCCTATCTAATCCTTGAATTCTATATTTGGTGATTGAAAACAAGCTTTGAACCTAAAAGGGTAAAGTATGAGTTTATGCATCATCTTATGAAACCTACGTGAATGTTTAAGGGTGCTTTGAGAGTAAACTGCCAAATGTTGATATTTTATGTTCTGTTGTGAAAGGCTATTCTCATAAATACATATTAGAATGATGTGAATGTTTTTTTCTCACATAATATGGAATCTTAGGTTGAGAAACTATTCTCACCTAATTGAATCACACGGTAAGAGCTATCCTAATGAAACTAGCTTGGATTAGTGATCCAAGGACACCATTCCATGAATGTTAAGAATAAGTAAGAATTGACTATTCCATGGAAATTATGCTTAGCACAAAGTGGGTATTGATGTTAGATGGAAGCTCTCCCGATAGTAGAGGCCGGGTTTCTAGAAGCAATCTCTTAAGATGGAAGTTCTCCCGTTAGTAGAGGTCGGGTTTCTAATAACAATCTCCTTATCCCATAAACTATGTGTCCCCATAGGATGATTAGATAGTGGATCCACTTAATTTAAAAGTTCATGGTTTAACCTTAGGCAAGTAGAACACCCCTTTTTGGTGTGGGACACAACGTGGGATCATGTTATTGCTCGCATGGTCTCTATGTCGGTTAAGGCTAATTTTCCCACAATAGGACTAAAAATGAACTAAGGTGACCCAAGGAGTATTTCATATGTGTTCAAAGGTTTAAAGACGATTTAGTTTGCATTGACCATGATGTTATGACTTATGTTTTCTAACCCTCTTATATCATGTTTTAATTGGTCAATGGCATGTCATGAAATGAATTTTCCCTTGTTAGAATGTTTTAAATGTTTTTATACCTAGCTATCTTACTTAGTGCATTTTTGTACTAACACTACTCTTACATACATTTTTCCCAAATGTAGGGTCCGACAGACAGGGTTCCCAATATTGTGGCTAGAGCTTGGACTTTTATTCTTTCTTGAGCTTGGTGAGTCCTCATGTTTCGAGGATGGATTCCATTGTTTTAGTTCTTTCTAGTATTTTCGTTTTGGACATGATGTATGGGCTAGGCCCAATTTCATTCTATTGTATTAGATGTCTTTGATGAGACATGAGTTTAGAGTTCCGTTTTTCTTTTATAAAATGATTTGAACTTGGACTATTGTTTTACTCTTATCGTTCTATTTCTTATGTTTATGAGTTCTATGTAGCTTGTATGGAGTCCTTCGGGGTTCTATACACCATATTACATCGAGGGGGTACCCTGGGTCGTGACACCTATAGGTTAATTTAAGGTTGGTGAAGTTGCCTTGATAGGACCCAAGTTTGTTCATGAGGTTATAGAGAAGGTTCGACTTATTAGAGAGAAGTTGAGAATGACCCAAAGTCGACAAAAGTCTTATGCCGATGTTAGAAAGAGAGACCTTGAACTTGATCTACGTGATTGGATTTACATGAAAATCTAACCCATGAAGGTTGTAATGAGGGTTGGTAAGAAAGGGAAACTTAGTTCCCATTTTGTAGGCCCATATTAAATTTTGAGACGTGTTGGTGAGGTCACTTATGAACTTGATTTTCCAAATGAGTTTGCATCGGTGCATCTAGTTTTCCATGTCTCTATGTTAAAGAAGTGTGTTGGAGATCCGACATGCATAGTCCTCATAGAAGGTTTGGGAGTGAAAGACTATTTCTTATGAAGAAGTTCCGGTTGAGATTTTAGATCGGCAAGTTAAGAAATTGAGGAACAAAGAAGGTGCTTCCGTAAAAGTATTATGGAGGAATCATTTGGTTTAGGGTGCTACTTGGAAGGCTGTGGCCGATATGAATTCCCGATATATATCCTCATCTCTTTCCTTCTACTCTTACTCTAGCTTGAGGTAATGAATTTCCTTATTGTTTGCTATTTTTTTGGTGTCATGTGTGTTTTAGATATTCCCATGATTTCGTTTTATGCATGTTCATGAAAAGCTTATGTTTTGAAAGAATATGAGTTATGTGCTTTATTTTCCTCATGTTGTAGTGCATTAAGTATGAGTGGCCTATAGACTTCATGAGATGAATTGATTGAACATGCCTTAGCTTGGATTTGACATTTCCTCCTTGAATATATGCTTTTGAGTATATAGGCTCCATGAGATTATTTTGAGCATGCTTTTAGCTTGGAGATGGTAGTTCGTCCTTGAACATGAGAAATGTTGAAATTTCATGCATATTGGGTTGTTAGATGTAGTTCCTACCTTCCTTATGATGCACTGAGTATGCTTAGCTTGGAGTTGATGTTTCTCCGTGGTTGTGTGCATTTTGATGAGTTGCATGCATGATGGGCTGCTAGTATTGAGTCTTTTCTTCCGAAAGGTGTCTAGAATTTCATTCGAGGATGAATGTTCCCAAGGGGGAGATAATGTAACACCCCGGATTCGGAAAGGGGCAAAGCAACATTTTTCAAGAAGTTGCAGGTGCTAACTGACAGCGGCCAACCACGGCCCGAGGTTGGAAACACGAACCATATGTGGGGTTCATGGTTGGTCACCCAAGCTTTGACTCAAACCCTAGAACCATGGACTAACCAACGGACCCTCGGTCAGACCAAGGTCTGTGGTCCACGGATTGGTAGGTCGGCAAATTTTTTTGTATCTAACGACGGTTGACAGGACAGACCGTCGATCGATCTACGGTCCGTCAGTAGGGGTCTGGTGGGTCAGGGTCAGGCAGTTATTTTAGGGGCACATGGGTCTTTTCCGGTTTTAATTAAATCAAAGTGGTGTCATTTTACCCAAGCTTAAGAACCTATATATGTTATTTTTACCCCTAAACTCACTCATTCAAGTCATTCTCTCAAACTCACCAAAAGAATTGGGTTCCTCTCCAATATAATTCTCTCTCTAGAACTTGAAGAAGAAGAAAGAGTTCAAGCGAGGATCAAGGTCAAGTCTCCATTACTTAAGCATTTGTGGGCTTTGTTATTAAGGTATTATGAATTTTCATCCATGGAATCCTTTCATCCATGGAGAACCTAAAATTCCCCAATTGAAAATGAGAAATTCCTAAATCTAGTTAGGGTTTTCTTCTAATGTTGTGGGTTTTGATGAATGTTGATCCAAATGATTGGGTTATGATTGTTTATGCATGGGTTGATATAATTACTTGTTTTTAGGATGAATTTAGATGTACCCATTGATTTCACGTATCAGGAAACTTCATCAAATTCTAAGTGCCAACGATCGTTAGTCAGTAATATAACCCAACTAAATGAGTTGGGGTCAGATCCCACAGGGAGTGGTACGTGTTTGAGAATCAAGAAGAAAGTACAAATATGCTTAAGTCAATCATAGGAATAGACATTATCGAAGAAAAACATAATTCAAATCAAGGGTGATACGAATGTCAAATAACATGGGGGTTTTGATTGTAATTATCAACTACTACAGTAGCAAATATTAGGAAATAACAATAATGAGACGGGTTTTGGGATGTGATTCGATTATGGACAAATGTAGACAAATGGGTAATTGAAAGTGTTAGTAAATAGCTATATATTAGTGAATAGACTAGACTATAGAGGAGGTAAACATTCTCTCAAACATTTTACCCCGAATCAAGTCGGTTTCTCTCGATAACCAACAAGCAAGAAAATAAGAATAGCCTACGCCTTAGTCCATTCACTCTCTATAGCTGAATGTGTGGAAAAGGGTTTAGGATTCACTCTTTTGAGCTGAACCCATGACAACCCAATACCCACAGACCATCAATTCAATAATCTTAGTTTTAAAACCTCTCTTTCGAGCAAGCCAAAAACACGAAGGTAGGACTGCATTGGCAACCACAATCCTTTAATTTTAACCATAATTAATTATTGAAATCACTTCTAAATAGTATTCAAACTAAAAATTAGCAATACCCATCAGCAAAATCAACCAATAATCATATAATCACACCTCCACAATTGGGGTTTTAGCTAGAATCATAAAAAGATAAAAATCGTTACCAAATTTTGTTTTCATCAACTGGGTAAGATTAATTTCGTTTTTACAAAGGTCCAAATTGAAGATCTCAAAGACCCATATCCAATTTCTCAAAAATAGAAAACTTCGATTCTTCAAAGCTAAGGAAATTAAGTCTCGATACTCAGAGTTCAAACTCAAAAATTACTCTAATGAATGTTTAGAATAAAATTTGATAATAAACATAATGTTTGAAAATGTATTTATAGTCGCCAATAATATATTGCAAAGGACCATTCAGCGCAGTAAGTCGGGATCGCCGATCAGTTTGGTGATCTTCCCTTTGGTCCGTTCCATCACCATTTTTTCTTTGGCCTTCAGCATCCTCAAGTTCTGTAACTTTTGGCGATCCAACACTGCATTTCGGAATCACTCGGCGACACTTCGACTACTTCTTTCACTCGCCGACTTGATTTTCTCCTTCAGGGCTTGTCACACTGGAACTTTAGGCGAGATAATAGCCATTTGACGGCTCGCCCAATGCATTAGACGATCACCAGGGATTCTTTTCTTTGTTCTTTCAGCTGCCTTGTTCCTTTTTGCCCATAAGTGTCCATGCTTTGTTCCTCAATCCATATACCTGGAAATCAAGGATTTTACATTAGTTATTGGCACAAAACAAGCATCTGAGGACACTAAATCTATCCAAATAAAGCCCTAAATGAGTCCAAATTGTGGACTCATCAACACCCCTAACTTAAACTTTTGGTTGTCCTCAAGTAAATCTCAAGTTCAGCAGTTCAAAAAGGATGTCTCAAACAGTGCTACACAAGACTCAATCATGAATGCACACAAAGAGATTCAACTTACGCGTGCAAGGATAAATTGTGCACTCAAGGATTCAAATTGTAGCTCACCGTTACCAAAGATTCTCAAGCTCACACTACTTGCTTCAAATGAAAGTTCAATCTCAACAAAGGTGCTCAAATGCCCTCACAGAGAGAATGATTCCATATTCACACACAATGATTCAACAATTTAAAGCTTCAGAATCACGATCAACACTGCAAAGATGAACATGATACATGATTTCACCCATAGGTTTGCCCTTTATTTCTACTCAACACTTGTTTCAGCTCACTCAAGATCAAAAAGGTCTTTTCAAGGCTTGTAACGGGGCTGAGTGTAAAGGTATGGTCATTTAGGCTCAGTGGCTTCTATCCTCATGAAATGTGGTATGAACAACACTTTCTTTCCTTCTCCTCATCATTATCATTCACGCTCATAGGTCACCCCATTATTCACTTTCCATGGAATACCGGACACCCCATTTTCTTTGCACTTTCACAACTTTATTTCAAACTTCTTCTTTCTTTTTTCTTTCCTTTTTCTCTCTTTTTTTATATGTAGGGGTTCCATCTTTTTCAGAACCATGGGTAAAGGTGACTCTTTGCACTTCTTGATTTACCTTCTCCTTTCACCACACCCCAAACTTACACTTTTGGCCTAAGTTGGCTATTCACAAAAACCACATCTCATGAGGATTAAGGATGAACGGATAAACAAAGGTCACAATTTCATCAAGTTTCTTCCAAGGAAAGGCTAAGGCTAAAAATGTGTTCAAGCGAAGTTCACACACTCACAAGGTAGGTCACAAAAGAGGTATAATATCAAATTGTTTCACTCTTTAAAATGTTTACTTAAGATCATTTCAAGAGCTTGCATCACTTAGTCAACCAGACCAACGGGGAAAATTCTAGGTGTCATCACGCATGGTTCACGGTAAACTCATCACACAAGGCATTGACACCAATATCAAACAAGACTCCACACTTTCGTTAGTGTGCAATGTTCATCACAAGAGACTCAATTTAATAATTGGCTAGTCACAACGAGATACGAAAAGTTCACATATTGCCTATGCAACTTCATTAGGCCTCATTGTAGCCGCACATTCATTTTTGTTAGATTATGAGCACTATTCAAGTTATCGGTGTTGATCAAGATTGATACTCAAATTTGCAAGAGAACAACCACATTCAAACACAAATAAGAGGTGGCACAAAAAAAAATTCAAACGGGTCAAAAATCATTTACAATTAAAATAAGGAGCCACAATCTCAAGCATCCAGAAAATACAGTGCCAAAACACAATCAATAGCACAAAACCCAAATATATAAACAGAACACTAGTCATAAAAGGTGGGCCTCACCCCACCACAAAATAAAAGCTATTTGTCCTCAAATGTAAGCAAAATATCCAAAAGTTAATAAAAATAAGATAGATACGGCAGTAAAAAAGAATCCTGTCTAAATAATCGCTCCATCTGTCGGGGAATCAGTGCCCGGAGTCACACTTTAAACCTGGGTCCCAGTACTCGGAGTCACATCAACAGTATCACCAGCTCCACTAGGGCCAGCCAAAGGCGTATCTGCAAAAAAAGTCTGCACAGCTGCATCTACCATGGCCTCCTCAGTCTTTGTAAGGCCCTCATAAGAAACCTCCTCAGCAACCTCAAGCATCTTCTCATCTGTCTCCACCTTAGACTCGGGATTAGCTATCTCCTCAACTCGATCATCATCTCTTGTAGTAGCCGGAGGCATATCTGGCTCAACTGGCACATCTGGGATCTCCACAATCCCAAAAATCATAGACATGTCGGTGGACTTCAGTTAGTCCAAATCTTTCCTCAGAACAGTAATAGTGGCCTCTAGAGCCGTCACCTCCTTAATGGCCCCTTGTCCACGCTCGCACACTGCTATCCTAGCCTCAAGGGTATTAATGGTAGTACTCAAGGGTGTCATAGCATTTCCAAGGGCTGTCTGAATCGTGTACGGAATGGAGGACTCAAGTATAGCAGCACGACGATCAGTAGAATGGGATAGCTGCCTCATCCATAGCAATGCAACTTGTGTGAGAGGGGGCTGGGAGGCAGCATCAACAGTTGTACTAGATCTGGGAGGCAATGAAGCAGTAGGGGAACTGAGAGTATCAGAAGAAACAACAGTAGAAGTACCTGAAAGCCCAGGGGACGGAGTAGGTAAAGGTTCCTCTACACGTAATATGTCTCTATCAATAACCAGGGAACAGTCCACTGGGGATGCCTTCTTCTTCTCTGCCTCGCCTTTCATGTATTCGGCCTCGATCCTCCGAATGTCAGTAGAAGATGTGGGAATCACTTCTACATCCTTATTCTCATCTAAAGGCACCTGAGTTCGTCTGCACAACTCGGTGATCAACACCAGAAAGGGAAAGGAATTATGGCGCTGCTTGGCCCTCATGACCACCTGATGTGCCCTAATCATCCCTAGATTTATCCTCATCTCATCAATGATGAAACCCAGACATGTTGCCTTGGCAAGGCGGAGAATCGACTCGCTCTGGTATGGCATGATAGTATTGTTGATGAAGACAAACAAAAACCTTGCAGCTATGTTTAGATCCTTCTTCTCAATCGGTGCTCCAATCTCAAGCCACTAGGGAGTACTATCTGATTTTAGAGGAGCCAACCACTTCTTCATGTTTTTGAGTGTCTTAGTCCTGATTAGATGTTTACATTCATCATCAATACGTGTTGAAACTCCCAAGACTGTATTGATAGCATCACTTTCACATTTCACCTTCCGGCCTCTGACAACCACATAGTCAACCGACTTGAATTGGGTTGCTGGCTTCTTTCCTTGTTGTATCAAGGCATTGTAAGCACTGTAGAATTCTCTGACCCAACTCAGAATGTACGGGCCACGAGGCTTGGTGAAGAATTGGAATTTGTGAAACTTCAAGAAGCTCATAATCTCTGTATATCTATCGATGACTCCATCACTGGACAACCTCTTTTCTTCAATGATTGTCCTCAGGCCCTCAGTCTTTAGTCTGTTCATAGACTTGGGGGGAGGTCCTTCTATAACCGGAGCATGAACCATAGCATGTTCTGGAGAAGAAGAGGTAGTGGTGGCTTGGGGAGTCCTGATCCAAGATGGATCATTCAGCCTCTTTGAATGTAGCTCCACTATCTTGGCTGCTAGTAGCTCACCCTCAGGCTCAGAAGTTACAGCCTGATGCTCCTGGTGCTCACCCTCACTTTTCGAGGTGGTAAGGTGAGTAGCATAGATGCCGTCACCATCGAAGTTGGCCTTCTGTGACACAGGTGCAGGTGCCCCTTCCTTTTTCCTTTTCCCTTCCCACCTGTTGTGGGAAGTTTGGTGGCCTTAGTCGTGATTGCAGCTGCATCCTCGGTGATTTATATACCCTTGGCGCTCTTACGGTGTGGCATGTCTCTACCGGTCACTTTTGGTCTAGTCATGTCTTTGGCCTTTAAAAATCATCTAGTTCTTGCCCATTAGGCGACATAAGTTTTGCTCAACGACCTACTCGGTGATGCGCCGAGTGGGCACTTACTTTGCCGAGTGTTACAGGACCTCCAATTGATGTGGGGGTCCAAACGGTGGACTAGGTCGTGATCTCCCACCTGGTCGGTGATTCCCCAAGTTGTTCCTAGGCTCGCCGAGTTCTACAGACTCCAATTTCAAAATGTCTTGAGTCCAACGGTAGTCCAAGTTGGGCTTGTCAACCTCTTCGGTGAGTCACCGACTGGACTTTTAGCTCATAAACATGCACTTTACAAACACATTCCACACTTTAACCTGCACAATCAACACACAATTATTTCTAAAGCAAAAATAAAATGATAAAACCTTGGGTTGCCTCCCAAGAAGCGCCTTACTTAACGTCGTGGCATGAAAAAAGTCTCTACTTAGGTTTCATTCTTTGGGCTTGCCTCAGTGTCAAAAGGCAACCCTTTTTTTTGCTTTGGGTAGAGACAAGACAACAATTGGTCTATTTGGGACTCTAGTAGCTAATTGAACATGGAATAAGAGGTTGTCATCTGATTTAGAATCAATACATTTTCTCGTATCTCCTTCAACACTCTGTCGTATTCTTCGACTTTGTGTAGAATGAGTGAGAGGACCTCTTCAATTTGCCCACCCTCTTGCTTCTTCATCATTCGATGCTCGTGAGGAGGGATGTACATGTCCTTCTTTATGGACATTGCCTCCAATTCCATGACTTTCTTGGTTAAGACATCCAACTGGGTCAACAATGTGGCCCATTCGTGGTCTTTATCTGTTTCCTTGTTGGTGTTGGTCGCACCATCAAGGAGTTGGGATACTGTTTCAAAGGGTTGTCGAAACAAACAACCCGAGGAGAGTTGGTCAGTTGTTATTCTATTTTCGGGACCAAGACCTCTGTAGAAGCATTCCAATAGCAACTTATCTGGAATTCCATGAGTTAGGCACTGCTGTAAGAATGCCTTAAATCTCTGCCACAACTCATGGATAGTCTCACCCCTAATTTGCTTGAACGTTAGTAGGTTATCCCTAAGAATTATCAATCTAAAAAGGGGGTGGTCCATTTTGTCACCATTGTAGAAGCATTCCAATAGCAACTTATCTGGAATTCCATGAGTTGGGCACTGCTGTAAGAATGCCTTAAATCTCTGCCACAACTCATGGATAGTCTCACCCCCAATTTGCTTGAATGTTAGGAGGTTATCCCTAAGAATTATCAATCTAAAAAGGGGGGGTCTATTTTGTCACCATTGCTACCATTCACACTCATACTTCTTGTTTCGAAACACAAACAAGTAAACCAAAACTATAAATAAGTAGATTCAACTATAACTAACAAGAGTAAACTTCAACTTAACTAAAAATTCTCAAACAACACCTCTCCCCGGCGGCGGCACCATTTTGATTTCACGTATCAGGACACCTCATCCAATTATAAGTGTCAACGATCGTTATTCAGTAATATAACCCAACTAAATGAGTTGGGGTCAAATCCCACAAGGAGTGGTACATGTTTGAGAATCAATAAGAAAGTATGAATATGCTCAAGTCAATCATAGGAATAGACATTATTGAATAAAAACATAATTCAAATCAGAGGTGACACGAATGTCAAATAACATGGGGGTTTTGATTGTAATTATCAACTACTACAGCAGCAAATATTATGAAATAACAATAATGAGACAGGTTCTTGGGATATGATTCGATTATGGACAAATCTAAACAAATGGGTAATAGCAGTTGTTAGTAAATAGCTGTAAATTAGTGAATAGGGTAGACTATAGAGAAGGTAAACTTTCTCTCGAACAATTTACCCAGAATTAAGTCGATTTCTCTCGAACACCAACAAGCAAGCAAATAAGAACATCCTACACCTTAGTCCATTCACTCTCTCGAGCTAAAAGTGTGGAAAAGGGTTTAGGATTCACTCTCTCGAGCTGAACCCATGACAACCCAATACCCACAGACCATCAATTCAATAATCTTAGTTTTAAAACCTCTCTCTCGAGCACGCCAAAAATGTGAACGTAGGACTGCATTTGCAACTATAATCCTTTAATTTTAACCATAATTAATGATTGAAATTGCTTCTACACAACATTTAAACTAACAATTAGCAATACCCATCAGCTAAATCAACCCATAATCATATAATCACACCCCAATAATTGGGGTTCTAGCAAGACATCATAAAAATATGAAAATGGTTACCAAATTGTGTTTCAAGCAATTGGGTAAGATTAATTTCATCTTTCCAAAGGTCCGAATTGAAGAATCTCAAAGACCCACTTCCAATTTCTCAAAATGAAAAACTTCAATTCTTCAAAAATAAGGAAATTAAGTCTCAATACTCAGAGTTCAAACTCAAAAATTACTCTAATGAATGTTCAGATTAAAATGTGATACTAAACATAATGTTTGAAAATGTATTTATAGTCGCCAAAAATATGTTGTGAAGGACCATTCGGCGCAGTAAGTCGGGATCACCGATCAGTTTGGCAATCCACCCTTTGGTCCGTTCCATCGCCTTTTTACTTTGGCCTTCAGTATCCTTAAGTTCTGTAACTCTGGGCGATCCATCACTGCACCACGGAACCACTCGGCGGCACGCCGACTGCTCCTTTCACTCGCCGACTTGATTTTCTCCTTCAGGGATTGGCGCACTGGAACTTTAGGCGAGATAATAGCCATTCGGTGACTCGCCCAATGGATTAGGCGATCTTCAAGCATTCTTTTCTTTGTTCTTTCAACTGCCTTGTTCCTTTTTGCCGATTAGTGTCCATGCTTTGTTCCTCAATCCTATACCTGGAAACCAAGGTTTTACATCAGTTATTGGCACAAAATAAGCATTTGAGGACATTAAACCTATCCAAATAAAGCCCTAAATGAGTCCAAATGGTGGACTCATCACCCATGCCTAGAAAGATGAAATTAATGTAATTGGGTTTGTGTCATGAAAGGAAAATTATGGATTTAGATGTATTCCTCTAGAATTGATGAGATACACTAAAATAGCTTGAGATTGAAGCACATATGAAGATTATGTGATGTAGTGCTTTGTGAGTGAAGCTTATGTCATGAATTGTTTAATATTGATGTAATTGTTGTGGAAGGGATAGTTCCCACATGAATTTCTTAAGTATGAATGTGAAAGTCTTTCTCACATTGAATGATTATAGGTTGAAAGGATTGCTCACCTAAATTGAATCTAGACTAAAAGACTAAGTTATTAATGAGGCTAAAGGTGACTACCCTTGACTTCTATATGAGAAGGATATGGGGTGATTTCCCATATTCCTTAGAATTTAACAAAAGGTGACTCCCCACGTTTCTATTATGATGTTGGACACGGAGGCGAATACTCATGATCCATTAGTGAAAGATATGGAGGCAAATACTCGTGTCTTATGATGAAAGGACATGGAGGCGAATATATATGATCCTATAAGATGGATATGGAGGTGAATACCCATGACCATATATGCAAGGCAAGAGACGACTACCCATTAGCCTTTACAGAAGGCAAGGTAAATATTTCCCATGTCTATGAAAGATAAGCTAAAGATGATGAATGATAGGTGATGAGCTTGGATGATTACTAAGGTTTCCTTCTATGATGAGTAAGACTAGTGGAGGATTACCCATGTCTTGGTTAAGTATGCTTTGAGGTTACTATATGAAGTATCCTTTTTATGTTACTATGATTTATGATATGCATTAATTATGTTTTATGTCTTATGTTGACTAATGTCTATTTTTATGTTGATGTTTATATAAGCTATCATAGTTAGTACATGTTTGTAGTAACACATACTCTTTCCTAGATTTATTATCCAAATGTAGGGTCCGGCAATATCAACTCTTATCCCCGTGGCTAGGATCTTAGTAGAATCAAGATTTGAAGATTTGCGATTCCTCATAGCATTTGAGGATTTGACCATCATTTCTATTATGTCTTCCATTTTATGTTTTGAAAATTATTGTATGGGTTGTGTCCCAAGGATTCTATTGTTTTAGATGGTTTGAGACAAAGTGTATTAGATTTCCACTGCATTTTATAGAGACTTTGATGTTGTTTAAAATGTTTTAATTCCCGCTCATTTCTATTATCTTATGTTATGAATGTTAAGTGGCTTGTATAAGTCCTCTCGGGGTCTTGTACATCATGTTACATCTAGGGGGTACTCCTGGATCGTGACATAATTATTGGTAGGAGAAACTAATCATTGGCAAAACAAGGATATTGCATAGATTAGATTTTGGGTATATTTTTCTGCTTATTATTGTTTTTTTTGTGGTTGAGGTTACGATTTGTGTAACTATTGGTTTTAAATTTTGGAATCTTCCTATAGTTATTACATTATAATTGAAGTTTTAATATATGTATATAGGTAATCAAAATTTGGTTGTATTGAATTGTATGAATATCTTTAGATTTATGATATTTGGAACAATTCAGACTTAACCCTAGGCTTGAAATTTAGGCAATTTGAGACTTGACATATTAATTGACACCAAAATTAGGAGCTTGATTATAGATTAGGCGAGTTTTTGGTCTAGGCTAGACATATAGTAATATGGGTCTCTACGGACTGACTTGCTTACGAATATTATATATTTGATAGATTGAGAACATTCTTAAGCTTTATGAAATGGAAAGGAAGAAATTTGAGGATTTGTAACACGTGTTTGGCGTTCAAGGTATGTTAAGACATTCAAATTTTGTTGAAGGATATTTTTCTAATTAAAGATTAAAAATGGAATAAACAATGGGTAAGGGAGAATGATGGGGGTCTCGACCAATGGTGTGACAAACATTCGTATGAGTATCGGTGTTATAAAGAGAAAATTTATTAGTATAGAATGACAAATTTTAATATGAGAATGTCAAATCATATGAGCATTAGCTGATGTATTATTGACTTGTTTTTTTTGTGTTTCTTTATTAAAATCGTATATTTGTGATAGTTGTGGTGATTATATGTCATATCGATATTTGATTGATTGAGATGTATCATCATCCCCTTTTATGATATTATATTATGCACATGCATTAATTTGAGATTGAGTATAAGTTGGGCATGTAGAGATCGTTCGTGATGAGGATTGTTTGATTTTATGATTATAAGTTGGGCACATGGAGACTGTCTGTATTAGAGATTGTTTTATTTGATGATAGTGTGTTGAGATTGTCTGCACAGACATGTGGAGATCATCCATGTCGGTATATGTACCTTATAAGTCCCTATGGGTCATGAACTCTCGATGTATTTCTGATAAGTGTCGTGTATATACAGTTGAGAGAGTACTTGGCATATGAGGCATATCATTTCATGGTGTCGCGCTGCATTGCATGTCATTACATACTTCATTCTTATTGATTATGTGTTTTATTTACAGTAGCACATTACGTGATATTTGATTACCCCATTTGGTGAAACTTGACTGATAAGTATAATGTGGACTTGTATATAAAAAAGAATAATCTTCTTATATGTACTCATGTCACTACTTTTTCATTGTCGGTCTATGATATATACTGAGTACACATAATGTTGTACTCATACTAAAAATGTTGGTGTACACCCTGTATCCAGAAATAGGCCAAGATAGCAGTTTTCCAAAGTTGCAGGTGCCAAACCGCGCCAACCACCCACGGCCCATGAATGGAACAACGGACCGTAGGTGTGGTCCGTGGTTGGCCTATCTTGTAATGGTTTGAGGGCCAAGAACTACGGCCAAACCTATGAA
Organism: Solanum chiquidenum; assembly: GCA_029582725.1. Lineage (NCBI taxonomy): Eukaryota > Viridiplantae > Streptophyta > Magnoliopsida > Solanales > Solanaceae > Solanum > Solanum chiquidenum. The sequence continues at coordinate 48,666 of JAJOOS010080688.1, read as the reverse complement.
CTGTATGTCAGACCATGGTGCTTGCTGGGTCCGTGGTTCGAAGCCCCAAAACAAAGTCTCTAATGATCAACGACGGTCCACCAGGACGGTCCATAGGTCAGACCACGATTCATCGACTAGGGTACATCGGTGGTTAGCTGGCAGTTATTTTTAGGGTCAGTTGGGTCTTTTCCTAATTAATTAATTCCTATACTATGTTGTTTTGTCTATATTTAGGACCCTTATATAAATCTTTTTACTCCCAAATTAGACCCATTTACTTCCTTCTTCCGAAATCCCAAAAGAAGATCAAAACCTCTCAAAAATATTCTCTCTCTAGAACCTAAACAAGAAGAAGAAGAAGAAAGATTCATCTAGGGTTTCAAGCAAAGGTCTCAATTCCTCCATCGAAGATAAGCATTTGTACTTGAGGTATGGTAGTTTTCATCCATGAATTCCTTTCATTCATGGAGTCATGAAATTCCTCTATTTTCAAAGTAGAATTACCCAAATTAGCTAGGGTTTTCTGCAAATACCATGGATTCTCTTGATTATTGATCTAAATAATTGAGATATGTTTTAATATGCACGAATTGATTATTTAAAATGCTTTTATGATGTTTCCCCTATGAACCCATGTAAACCCCCATGTTTTCCAAATTGTGATTATATGTTGTGGGTTATTGATTATGAAAAAGGAGTTTGATGAACTAAAGCATGAAGTGATAGAATCACATGAATTTATTGTATAATCCCTATCTAATCCTTGATTTATGTATTTGGTGATGTAAAGAAACCTTTCAACCTTGAAAGGACAATGTATGTGTTTATGCATGATTTTGTAAAACCTATGTAAATGTTTTAAGGGTGCTTTGAGAGTGAAGTACCAATGATGATGTTTGATGATTGTGTTGTGAAAGGATGTCTCATAAACACATACTAGCATGATGTGAAAGTTTTTCTCACATAACAAGGATTCTTCGCTTGAAAGGTTTTCTCACCGAATTGAATCAAAGAGTAAGAGCTATCCTAATTAAACAAGCTTGGATTGGTTATCTTAAGATACATTTGCATGAATGATAAGAATAAGTAAGAAATGACTATTACATGGGAATTATGCTTAGCACCGAGTGGATATTGATGTGAGATGGAAGTTCTCCCGTTAGTAGAGTTCGAGTTTCTAAAAGCAATCTCTTGAGATGGAAGTTCTCCCGTTAGTAGAGGCCGGGTTACTAGTAACAATCTTCTTATCCCATAAACTATGTGCCCCTATAGGATGATTAGCTAGTGGATCCACTTAAGATAAAAGTTCATGGTTCTACCTTAGGCAAGTAGAACAACCTTTTTCGGTGTGGGAGAAATCGGGGGATCATGTTATAACTCACATGGTCTCTATGTCGGTTAAGGATAATTTTCCCACAACAAGATGAATAATGAACTAAGGTTACTTCAATAAGTATATCATATGTGTTCAAAGGTTTTAAAGATGATGTTAGCTTGCATTGACCATGTTTATGAAGGATATTTTCTAACTCCTATTATGTTATGTTTTAAATTGGTTAATTGCATGATATGAATTGCAATGTCCCTTTTTGCATGTCTTAAATATTTTATGCATAGCTATCATACTTGATACATTGTTTGTACTAACGCATACTCTTGTCTACACTGTTCCCAAATGCAGGGTGCAACAGACAGGTTTCTCGGTCTCGTGGCTAGAGCTTGGAGTTTATTGTTTCTAGAGCTTTGTGAGTCCTAATGGTTCAAGGACGAATTTCCTATGTTTAGTTTATTTCATGTATTTCTCTTTTTGGACATGAAGTATGAGCTAGGCCCAATTTCATTTTATTGTATTAGATGGCTATGATGAGACATGAGTTTAGACTTCCCCTTTTCTTTATAAAATGTTTTGAACTTGGACTATTGTTCTAATCTTATTATTCTATTTCTTACGTTACGAGAGCTAAGTGTCTTGTATGGAGTCGTTAGGGGTTCTATATGCCATGTTACATCTAGGGGGTACCCTGGTTGATGTTTAGAATTTTTCTATTCACGTAATCAACGACACAACTTCCAGTACAAGTGTCTACGATCGTGTGATAGTATAGTAACCCAACCAAGGGTTGGGGTCGTGTCCCAAGGGAGCGGTCTTGAGAATTAATAAATAATTAAAATTTAGTTCTAATTAGTCGTAGCTAAAGACATTAACGATTAAAACATAGTAAATTAAAGTGGGTGACACGAAAGTGTCAAATATCGATTTGAGGGTTTTGTCACAAGTATAGCAAAAACAATAAAAATAACAACGAAATCAAGTATGGGGAAGAGTTCTTGGGGTGTGACTTCAATACAACTTGAGATAAATAGTTGGGTATATGCTTTAGATAGGAAATTTGCAAGATAATAGTGACTAGGCTAAGCTTTAGATGGAAATAAGTTCCCTCCCAGGAAACTTACCCCGTTTCAAATGTGATCCTCTCATACACCCATTTGTCGCATGAAGACCAGCCTACGCCTTACCCCACTCACTCTCTCGAGCTGAGTGTTAGGATATGGGACTAGGGCTTACCCTATCGGGCTGAACCTCATGTCAACCCACTCCATAGGCCATCAGTCTAGTGGTCTTGGTTTCGCAACCTCCCTCTCGGGCAAGCCGAAAACACATGAGTGGCTTTGTATTTGCAACTACAAACCCATTAAATTAAACCACAACCACTAGGTGAAATCACCACTAAAATACATCTAACTATCAGCAAGCAAGATCCAACAATAATATCAACAAATATTTGCTAAATCACACCCCATGAATGGGGCTTTTTAGCGACACATCAAGATATAGAAATTTATACCTTCAATGATGTTGAAATCAAAATGGGTATAGAGAAATAAATCTTGATTTGAGAAAATAAGGAAGAATCCAAGAGACCCACTTCCAAATTGAAAGAGGTGAAACCCTTTTCTTCTTCAAGTCTTCAAACCATTACAAACTTGAGAGTAAAACAAAATAGTACTAAATCCAAAAATTTGATAAAAATATGATACTAAAATCTCCTATTGTCCAATGATTCTCAACGAGTATTTATAGTTTTCAGAAATCTGTGTTGCAGCGGATCACTCGGCGACATTAGTCGGAATCGCCGATCAACTCAGCGATTCACCCTTTGGTGTAGTTCATCGCCGTCTTGCACCATCCTTCGGTATCATCATTCTCTGGGTCATTGGGTGACATAGTACTACTTCGTGGAACTTCTCGGCGATACGCCCACTGCTCTCTTTTTCAACCGATTTGATCCTTTCCTTCAGGGCTCAGCACACTGGAACAAAAGATGAAGTGAGACCCTTCGGCAATTAGCCAAGTGAACTCGGCGATCCTCAGGCCTTCATTTTCTCGTTCTTTTCAGCCTTTTCGGTATATGTCAAATTTCGATCACACTCTTTAAAGTTGCCTAAGATCATATTAGAAGGACACCTCTCTAAATCAATCAGACTAACAGGGCAAATTCTGGGTTTATTCATGCATGGTTCAAAGTAAGCTAATCACACAAGGCATCGACACTTAAGTCAAACAAGACTACACACTTTCGCTAGTGTGCAATAGTCATTACAAGAAAATCAATTTGATAAATGGCTAGTCACAACAAGATGCAAAGAGTTCACATATTGTCTATGCAACTTTATTTGGTCTTGTCATAGCCGTGCATTCATGTTCGTTTGATTGAGAGCACTATTCAATTCATCAGTATTGATCGAAACTGAGACTTAAATTTTGCAAAAGAACAACCACTTTCAACACCAGTGGTGGCGAAAATTTTTGAAAAACAATTTCTTTTTCGGAAGGGTTAAAATTTGCATCAATTAAAATAAAAAAGATGAGCCATGAGCTCAAACATCCATGAAAATCAATTAATAACACAATTTAAAAACAGACCATGTGAATATGTTTCTTGTACGACATATGGTCCATCCCACTTTGAGGTAAATTTTCTCCCAGACTTGTGCAAAGTAATGATGGGTCTTCTTACCACGAGAACTTGGTCTCTAACTTGGAAGCACCTCAAGCGAACCTTCTTATTGAAAGCATGATATAGACAAGCTTGAAAACATTCAAGGTTTTGTTGGGCTTCTAGCCTCTTTTCATCAAGTGATTCTAATTCAGCAATACGCACTCGAGCATTTTCTTATTCAGTGATCCCTTCTTGAATAGCAAATATTAAGGAAGGCATTTGACGCTCAAGCGGCAGGACTGCTTCAACACCAAAAGCAAGTGAATATGGTGTTGCTTGAGTTGGTGTGCGGTATGTTGTCCTATTTGCCCACAAAGCTTCTTCCATTCTTTCATGCCAATCTCGTTTGGACTTGGAGACAACTTTCTTAACCAGGTTGGATAGAGACTTATTGAATGCTTCAGCAAGACAATTGGCGGCAGCATGATACATAGAAGATTACGCTGCTAGAAGTCAAAGAGATCATAAATCTTGTTCATTAACTTGTTATCAAATGGCTTGCCATTGTCCGTTATTATGTAGCGAGGGATGGCAAAGCGATAAATGATATTCACTTGGATAAAATTTGCAACATTCTCTTTCTTGACTTCTTTAAGAGCGACAGCTTCAGCCCATTTTGGGAAGTAATCTGTTGCAGCTAAGATTTACAAGTGTCCACCAGAAGATTTTGGTAGTGGTCCCACAACATCAAATCCCCAAGCGTCAAATGGCCAAGATGCAATAGTTGGGTGTAATACTTCGGGCAGCTGATGTATGAAATTTTCATGAAATTGCCAAGCAGTGCACCTTCGAGCATAATCTAAGCAATCCTTCACCATGGTTGGCCAATAATACCCATCCTGTTTATGTGAAAGTGGAGCTTCGGTCCAGATTGATGTGATCCACAAACTCCTTAGTGTTCTTCTTGCAGAGCTTGAATTGCTTCTTCCTCTCCCAAACATCGTAATAATACACCCTCAAATGAGCTTCTATAAAATGTGTCTTTGTAGTAAAGGAAGCAAGGTGTACGACGACGAATGCCAGTCCTTCTCCTTGGATTTTCTAGAAGTATCCCATAACACATGTAGTAATAATGGGTTGTCTCCAATCTTCCTTTGCGGCTTTAGAAATGGCAACGAGATGCTCAAGCTCATTTTCTATATAATCTTCCTCATTTGGTGGTGGTACTATCTATTTTTGATAAATAGTCACTTGCGTTTGATCGGGAAGGGTTAGCGTTGAACTTAGGGCAGCCAACACATCAGCTTTGTTATTTCAATTCTACGCACGTGTTGAAGGGTTACATATCCGACGAGAGGGAGTTGCTCGGATAGTAAGCACCCCTCACTTCCAACCTAAAGGTTGCGAGTTCGAGTCAACAAGGGAGCAAAAGGGGTGGAAACACCTAGGGAGGGTAAAAAAAAGGGTTACATCTCCAAGCCATCCTATCAACTTTTGCATAATCATGATAAGGACGCAATTTGGGCTTCTTCACATCATAACTTCCCAAGAGTTGGATGATCACCAACTAAGAGTCACTAAAGACTTGTAAGTGTAATTGCTTCATGTCGACGGCCATCTCAAGTCCAAGTATCAACGCTTGGTATTCAACGACATTATTGGAGCAATATTGCTTCAGAGTAAAGGAAATGGTAGAATGTATTCTTGTGAAGTGATGAACACTACACCAGCGCCAGCTCCGCCACGATGTGCAACCCCATAAAAGTACATTTTACAAGGAGCTTGAATTTCAATAGACCTCGCATCTTCATCATAAAGCTCATTAGTTAACTCCAAATCATTCGGTATCAGATGGTCTGCCAAGAAATCTGCTAATGATTGTCCCTTCACAGCTTTCTGAGGGATGTACACAATCTCAAACTGTTGGAATTGGAGGTACCATATGGATAGTCAGTCACTAAGGACAGGTTTCGACATAACAAACTTGATGGGATTTGTTCTAGAAATAAGGCGAACAACATGAGCTTAAAAATAATGCTTCATCTTTTGAATTGAGAAGAAAAGTGCCAAGCACAACTTTTCGATTGGCGAATAGTTTAGCTCATTCGGTGTCATCGTTCTACTTAAGTAATAAAGGGAGTTTTCTTTGCCTTCACAATTTTCTTGAGCTAACAGGGTTCCTACGGACCTTTCATGTGACGTAATGTAGAGTATCAATGGCTTTCCAGATATAAGGGCGTCCAAAACTGGAGGTTTTGCTAGATATGATTTGATACTTCTAAAGGCATCACTACATGTTTCGTCCCAATTAAAAGGAGCACCTTTCTTCATGAGATGACCGAATGGTTAGCATTTTCCCGCTAGATTTGAGATAAATCTCCTCAAGTAGGCTAGCTTTCCTTGGAGACTTTTTAACTCATGAATATTTCGAGGCTCAGGCATCTTTGATATTGCATCAACTTTGGCTTGATCAATTTCAATTCCTCGATGTCTCACAATAAAGCAAGAAACTTGCCAGAAGTAACTCCGAAGGCACATTCCAATGGATTCATCCTTAGTTGGTATCTTTGGAGCAACTCAAACACCATTCTTAAGTCTCTCAAATGATCACCCCTCTTTCTCGACTTTACCACCAAGTCATCAACATAGCATTCAACTTTTTTATGGAGCAAGTCATCTAATATATTTTTCATAGGCCTTTGATATGTGGCACCAGCATTCTTTAAACCAAATGATATCACTTTGTAGCAATAAATACCCTTAGGTGTGTGAAATGCAGTGAGTTTTTCATCCCTTGGTGTCATGCGGATTTGATTATAGCTAGAAAAACCGTCCATGAATGGCATTGCCTCATGACCAGTGGTGGCATCAATCATCAGCTCCGGAATGGGAAGAGGGAACTCGTCTTTAGGGCATGCATTATTAAGATCTCTAAAGTCAACACAAACTCGTATTTGGTCATTCTTCTTCCTCAAAGGAACAATACTTAAAATCCATGTAGGATAATTGACTTCATGAATAAAGCCTGCCTCAATGAGTTTGTTAACTTTATTTTCTATCAACGGAACCAAGTCTGGCCTAAAACGTCTTTGAGCTTGCTTAACAGGATGAGATCCATTTTTGACTGCCAACTACTGGACTGCTACTTTAGAATTCAAGCCAGGCATTTCTTTATAACTCCCGGCGAAGACATCACTATATTCTTTGAGTATGCTCATATAAGTGATTTCTTCATCAACTTCTAGAAAGGCACTCAAGTAAGTTGGCCTTGGGTCTTGGTCAGTGCAAAGGTTAGCTTACTTTAAAGGATCTATTCTGGTCTTTACTTCTTCTTCAAGTTCTGATGGAGCATCTCCAGCATCTTCCTCCTCTATAGGATCATTTTCATTGAGAGAGACAATATCTTCTAACTGTTCATCAATCTTCATTTGAGGCAAAGAATCGTGCTCATTTTGGATTGTAACATGATATGAAGAACCTACACTTTCTTCATCTTTCTCGCGCTCCTTGGTGTAAACCACAGTGTGAGCCTTTTCGTTAAGTTCTGCTTTACACGAAACCACAAGTTCCACTCGTCGCCTCATTCTAAAAGGAATCAAACTTTTGAACTCCTTCCGAATCAAATGTGAAGCAGGCGTTGCAACTTTTAAATAAATTCTCAGATTCTTGTTTTTTGTTCAATGGACCTGACCTCTCAAACACAGAAGTTCTTTTTGTCGATTCTCTAAGTTGATCAAAAATGGAAAGCTTTTTGTTAGGAGTAGTGACATCATCTTCAAAAGTTATATGGTTATTGCTTGCCCTTCTTATGAAAATGTGAATTGGCGGTGGTTGGCCATAGCCTAGGCCTTCACGTGCTTGCCTAGTTGTATCTTCTAATAGAAGTTTCCCTAACATTGATGGCTCATTAGGGTTGTATCCAGCTTTCACAAATAACTTGTAAGCATTGGGATCAAAAGCTTCTCTTGTGCGTTTTGTAGGGAGCGCCACATCTTACACTTTATTTTGAGCGATTGACTTTCCTTGCGGCTTCGATGGCAAGTTTATTGCATTGATCCATATGATAGGAAGATTTAGCCCTCTGAATGCATTTTCTTGAAGGTTAGATGATTGACCTTCGTTTTTCTTCACTTTTGGAACATAGTGAAGTCCAGAAGTCAGCTTCTTCTTTGAAGACGTGATCTTCCCTTCATTAAGAATAGGACAAAGTTCTTTAGTGTCAACTTTTACCTTTTCGACAGCCGTACCGATTCTTTTCCTTGTGATCTTATCAGATTTGGTTGATTTGACATCATTAGATTTTGTCCCATTAATGACATAACCCTTCAAATAAATTTTTGCATTCGCAAAGTGTGTCTCAACTTCGGTATTATCATATACAACTATCTTCCCTTCAAACCCTCCTTCAAGATACTTCAAACATTGATAGTACGAAGATGAGACAATTCTATTATCATATACCCAACGCATGTGAAGTAATATATTGTATGAAGTCTTTGCATTGATCACGTGCATCTATGCGCTTGATCGCAAATCTTCCATGTGGATTTCTAATTTAATAGTCCATATGGACCTCTGTCCTCCTTCATTAAATAATTGTATCAACAAACGACTTTCACTAAGTTCTTCAATCATGATGTTGAGTTCCTTCAATATGTGGATAGGTAGAATGTTGACCCTAGATCCTTCATCTATTAAGATTCTATATATCTTCTTCTCTAGCACGTGAACCACCATATACAAAGGACGGTTGTGTAGTGTTTCACCAAATAGAAGATCATTATCTGTAAATGTGATTTTTGTATCGCATGCATCTGACTCTTGGAAAAAAGGTTCAATAGATTTTTCAGAAGATGAAAGAGACATCATTGTCGACATTTCCCTTGTTGATTTTTCCTCGTCATTAGGAGACACTTTTGGTGAGGATTCACTCTTTGTTCCTTCTTTGTCAGTATGAGAAATTCTTACTGTTTCTTCTTTATCAGCATTGAAACATGATGCCTCAACATTGTCTTGAGTAGACTTTGTGCAGAACGAACTTCGTAAGAATTCCTCTAGAGTCACAGGATGTCGGGGTTTCTGGTAGTGATGCACTTCTACCTTTACCATGTTTGAGCACTTGATTGATTTCTATTTCTCCAATTTTCTGACCATCTTCCTTCTAATCGGTTGCTCGGATGATTATTTTCATAAGCTTCACTTGTTGCGTCTTCACCTATTCACAAGAATCCAGCCTTCATCACCATCTATATCATTTTGAGATTTGTCTTTCTCCAATAACTCGTATTCATGCTTTTTAGAGATATATATTTGGAGCGAATCGAGAGAGCCAAATGTGATAGAGATTTGGTTAGAACTACCCTTCTCATCATCAAGGAAAATTTTCTTTTCGTTAACCAATCGCATAACTCTATCCTTGAAGAAAAACCATTATTCAAGAGGATGACTTACAAGTCCATGATACTTGCAATAATTTGGGTCATCAACTTTTCCACCTTCATCAGGTCGCTTCATCTCTGGCAAGGTAATGAGCTTTAACTCGACCAACTCATCAAAAATCTCAGAAATGTCAGAATCCAATAAAGGATATTTTTCCCTTGCATCTCCCTTAGTGTCGACTTTTGATTTGAACGTGCTTGGAAAGTCGTTCTCAAATTTTTCTTCATGCCCTCATTTGTAGTGAACTTCGCAGGCAACAATTAACATTCATCGATTCTTTGTTGTCATTTCTGGGCACAAATTTGCTCCATCTCTTTGGTTCCTGCTTGTCTTTTCCTTTGTAAGGATCATGGATGAACGTCATATCTTTTCCAGTAGAGGACATGCTCAACTCCATATCATGAGCATGAGTAGCTAGATCTTCGAAGGATTTTGGTTTTATTCCTTGTAAGATGTAAAGAAGCTCCCAGTGCATCCCTTGGATATACATTTCTATCGCAGAAGCTTCACTAAGCCTATTCTTGCAATTCAGGCTCGCGTTCCTCCATCGATTTATGAAATCTGTGGCTAGTTCATCCTTCCTTTGGTGAGTATTCGTGAGTTCTACCATGCTCACTGTACGCCTCGTGCTATAGAAGCGATTGAGAAACTCGTGTTCTAGTTGCTCCCAACTATCAATAGAATTGGGTTCAAGATTCGTGTACCAATCAAAGGCATTCCTTTTAGAGCGCGGACAAACAACTGACAAGATGGTCTCCAAATGTTCTAGCATTATTACATGTCTCCACAAAGTGAGCAATATGTTGCTTTGGATTTCCTCTACCCTCAAATTGTTGAAATTTGGGAGGTTGATAACCAGCAGGCATTTTCAATTTATCAATTCTTGCACTGTATGGCTTGGCATACATATGAGAATACTTGGTGGAGACTTCATACTTATCTTTGATTGTGCATTCAATGAATTCCTTCAAGCAATCGAGTGGGATCATTCCTTCAGAAGAAACTGGCATCTCATTAACAAGCGGTGCTTTCTTCATAGGATCTCTGATCTCTTGAACTTCAATACCCTTTCCAGGAGTATGACTCGCTTCTCCATCTAAATGTCCTTCCATCCTATCCATAAACTTCTCAATTCTAGACTCTTGGTGTTGTACATGCTTTGTCAATCCTTCAACCAACTTCGTCAGATTTGCAAGTTGTTCCTCAGGGGAAGAAGCAGCAGTCACCATTGTTTGCATGATCATTGGAGATGTAGGAGAGTAGCATGGATTGTCGCATAAGTTGATCTTCAGCGGGATCACGTTACGCGATGCATGGGGAGATGATTCATTGGTTAGTCATAGTTCTCCCTTGTGGTTGAGTTCATGGAATAAGATTTCTCAAGGAGAGCCAATGTCTTCTTGATCTTTTCAGCAACACTGATTCCTCCTTCTAAAGCCTTTGTGGAGGAACTTACTCCTTTTAGAGTCGAAGACCCTAAGACAAGAGTTGATGCTAACGACACTTGAAGTGTTTGTTGTCCTAGCATAGCACCTTTGCTCCTCGTAACAGCTTCAAAACATCTAAAAGTAACACCAAGAATGCCTTCAACTTCAGTAGTGAACTTGGAGCTATTGGCCTTAGAGGCAGTTCATTGAGAGTTGATCTTCATGGAAGTCATTTCGATATTCTTTAATGCTTTCAAAGTTGATATGAGAAGTAATGATAGTCCCATCGGGCGTTCCAGAATTTGTAGACAATAAAATTTGTGTTGAGAAAATAATAATCAGGAATGAGAATTTATGCAACAATCATTTTATTATTTCAAAGTGCAAGTGTTACAATCTCTATGATTTCTCTGAATTCGCCTTTTTGAATATAAATTCAAGGGCTCTTGAGCTTGTTATTTAATCTGGTGGTCTTGATCTTGATCATTCTTGAACTTTATCTTGATCTTGACTTTCTAGTTGAATTCAAGGGCTTCGAGCTTGATCTTGAATCTGATGGTCTTAATCTTGATTATTCTTGAACTTGATCTTGACTTCTTCAAATCTTGAACTTCAACACTGAATTCTTGAATTCTCGAATTCTTGAACTTGTAGAGAAATTGCGGCTTTTGATCCATGAACTTTCTCTAGCTTCTTGTTCGAATTCTTGGTTCTCTCATTTGAATTATGAAGAGCCCTATTTATAGTTTTAAAATAGAAGAGTTGTGCTTGGAGCGGGCTTTTATTTAAATCCATTTTTATTGGAATTTAAGTAATTATTTCAATTATATCAATTCATAATATTTATTTAGACTAATAGAATCTGAATCATTTTATAAATTTATATTTAATATATTTTAATGATTACACCAACATCCCAATATTTTCTTGGCCCATTTATATTTTTTTTCTTGTGAGACAACAACCAAAGATTATAATGTACAAACACTAAATCTTCGGCTCTTGAAGTTGCTAACTTATTTCTCTTGATATTGTGAATCAAAGAATATGTACTCCAATTTCTTTCACAACAAGAGGAAGAAGTCGGTTGAGTAAGCAACTTGTAAGCTACAAAAGTGGAGCCGAGACCCCATGATTTGCCCATCAAAAAAGAGAATCTTCATACATCATAGCCTCAATCACATAAGGCTCACTAAAATAGCCACTTCCGCTATAAAAGGATCCATACTACAATGAGACTTATTTCATTTCATTAGAATCTTTAAAGTACCTTTGAAAGGACTTGACTCTATTCAATGAAATTTCACTATCTTCATTATGAGCTACCTTTCGAATTCCATTCTCTCCTTGAAGCCATGATTCATGATAATATTTGGGAACCAAAGAATGTGTCATACAATGTATAGGTGTGTTACCTTTGTTCCATCTAGCCACAAGAATATCATGAATAGTATCAAAAACATTTGATTGATTGGAAATGAGATCTTTTCCCTCATGCTCAAAGATTACTTTCTTGACCTTCTCAATCATTCAGTCCCACATATCATAGATGAGATGTAATTTTGGACCATCAATATCCGCACTTCTTAGCATATCAACAATTGGTTTCGAAAATTTCAACAAGTAGTCAATATTATCCCATTTCTCATCATTCATTATAAGAGATTTTATTTCAACTTTTGGCTTTAATTCTCTTATCCCCCTTATAATTCTTCCATTCATCATCCATGACCATTTTCTCCAAAGAAGATTTCACTTTGTGAATTCGGGTGGTTATAATAATGTGTGAGGAAAATCTTGTTTCACCAACCTTAAACTAACACAAATCGGAAAGTTTTTGAAAAAGTCCATGTGCCAAGTCATGGTTCACAACAAAGTTCTTCAAATTACTCACTTCACTAAGTAACTCTAAAATCCATTTGCAATTAGTAAAGTGAGGTGATTTTTCCGAAGGTTGGCACATACTTTTCAAAGCTAGATTCAAACAATGAACAAACCAAGGAGTCCAAAATATATGAGGAAATTTTTTCTCCACAATAGTACCGACAAGTTTTATATTACTTGCATTATCCGTAATAGCTTGAACAACATTGTTTGAACCTACATTTTCTATTGCTTCAATAAACAACTTAGCAATATATTCTCCATCTTTTATGATTCCACTAGAATTGATTGAATTTACAAATATTGGGCCTCCACTAGATGATTCCATTAGATTGATCAAAGGTCATCTTTTAGTATCGGACCATCCATCCGAACAAATCGACAATCCTTTATTTTTCCATGTATCTTTAATTGGTTGAAACTTTTATCAATGTGTGTCTTTTCTTAAGCTAAAAGAGTTGTCCTCAACCTATTATATGACGGGGGAATATAACCGGGAATGGAATTTTTTGGTAGAAACTTAGAATATTTTTTAAAATAAGATGATTTTGTAAAGTTGAACGATAAACCTGTTACGTAGAACATTCTAACGGCTAATTAGTAGGTCGTATTTCTCTCATAGATGCCGAATGATTTTCCTATAGCTCCACTACTCGAACTCTTTTTTTGTTGAATTAAATCAGTCCCCTCTGGAAGTGATATATATATATATATATATATGTATGTATATGCATATATACATGTATGTATATGTATATATAGCTTCACGCACAATAATAATAATAATAATAATAATAATAAAAATATTTAAAAGAATATGAAAATATTCTTCTAAAAGGGTTAATTATAGGGAAAATTTTCAAAATAGCAATATTTTTGTATATAATAGGATTCCTTAGCCACATTTTTAATATTTATTAAAAATGTCAATATTTTAGTTTGTTATATATCTGATTTATATATATTTCTCATTTGTTTATTTGAAAGAATACAATTATTTAATAACAAGATGGAGAAAATTAGGGGAGAGAATATTTCAAAAAAGATAAATATCACTAAAATTTCTCATCAGTTACATTTTTCAAAGAGAAATCGACAAATTTTCAATATCAATTTTTATCACTTCATTGATAATGCTCAATCTATGTCAAAGTGAATTGCTTTCTTTGTGCTTTGTTGTCAATCATCTTTCTTTGATCCCCGTGTTCTTGGCACTTATGTGTCCTCCTTTTGCCTAATACATATGTATACAGGGGTTGACACCAATTGTTGGTATTAATGCTTTCATCAAGCATGTTTTAGTTGTTACGACTGTCATTGTACCATAAATTGAATCATTCTAACTTTAGATGTAGTCTCATTCACAGATGATAAAACTCTTGTTCGGAAACAAAATTCATAAATAATTGATTAGGATTTCGAAGTGAATTTGACTGATTTCGTTGAATTTCGAGATAATCGATAAAATACAAAAACGATCAGGTATTCGTTAATTGTTGAATCTTCTAAGTGATTCGAAAATGCTATTGAAAGTTTGACAGTAATACATTTTTATTTTCCTAGATATATTTTATCAATGAAAGCAAGTGTAATCTTTATATGGATTTTAAATTTTGTATGCTTGCTTGTTTGAATACAAAATAAGTATGAATACGGTATGTTTGTAGAAAGATATTTTGTGATTCTTATTGTGATTGAAGAATTGTAGGTCTGTGTGGCCGTCTGTTTTTAGTTTTTTTTTGTTGAAATATTGTATCCATTCTTGGAATTGGTATGAATACAACTCCATAATATTATTTTGTATCTGGTTGTTTGGAATACAACAATTTGCTTTGTTTCGGATACAATTATACAAAATCTGGAAAAGAATAGAGAATTCTAGAAAAACAGAAATATATAATGTGACAAGAATTCATGACAACAAAAAAATGATTACATAAATACAATTCATTTGGGATACTAATTGAACTAAAAACAACAAAGAACATTTAAATGAATACATATATTAAACAAGATACATAATAGAGCTAATATAATTCAGAGGGTGGATACAAATAATTTGGGATACATAATGGAGCTAGGAAAATACGATCTTCTTCATCAAGTTCATATTGCAAACCTCTTGGGGCAACTATAACCATAAAAAATAAATACAACTCTCTCAGTAAAATATGAATCTTGTGTCGAAGGGGAACAATTAAAATACACATTATGATTATGCAAGTCGACTATGAATACAATTATGAATTAGATACAACTTATGTTTAATTCAAGACAAATACAAATCAAGCTGTCGGTTTGCACTCCCTGGGTGTGAGGAAGGATGACAAGGGGAGGAAAGACTAATGATAGGAGAAAGGATGGATCCACATATAGAACTTCATATTAGTCAGATGAGGATTACACAGTTGATGACGATAAGGAGTTTGATGAGTCAGAAGATGAAAAATGGGTAAAATCATGAGAGAGAAAAAGGAGAGAATGTGGGTAAAAAACTTGAGAGAGAGAAAAGTGGATAACTGAGTCTTTTTTTTTCTTTTTCACTGATAATGGAGTCAAATTAAGTTAAACGTGGGCCCAAGTTGAGAAATAAAAGGAAGGAAAATAAATTATATTAGGATACACTTTATTTGCTAAAATATTATATATTGACATTTTCAAATATTATTTTAAAGTATAGTTATTTTTAATAATTATGTAAGGAATTTTGACTAGTTAGCTAATTTTCCCTTAATTATATTTGATTAGTAAATTTATCCATGCTTCGGGCTAGGGGTGTGCTTTTAATTTTTCTATTTGGTTTTGTGCTATTCAATTTGGGTTTTTTGAATTTTTAATTTTGAAAAAGAGTAACCCATCCGAACCGAAATATATTAGATTTGTTTTGATTTTTCTCTTTTCGATTTGATTTTTTTCGGTTCGATTATTTGGTTATGTCAATAATTAGAAACATAATAAAAATTTATATTTTCAATTTGATATATATATAATTTGTTTTTTTTGGATTCTCCCTTCTTCTTTTTTCTAGAATCCGAAATCAAACCAAGAAATCAATCAATATAAATTATTAATCCAAAATTAAATTAAAAAAATAATCCAAATAAGAATTCGATTCAAAATTAATGTAAATTATTAGCCTGTATTTAAAAATATTTACATAATAATAGCAATATTAATCAGTTGTTATTTCATGCAAGTAGATATTTACACGTAAAACACCTTCCAAATAAAAATCTCTAAAATATTATTAGATCCCATTTTTTATCCCAACTCGTCCTATATATATGGACAAAATATTTATATTTCAAAATATTTTTTCCTTCTCTCCTTTTCTAATGTCTTTTTTCCTATTTTCTTTGTACATGTAAACTATAATATGTTTTCATTTCATTCTCTCTCTCTCTCTCTATGTGTGTATGTAAGTGCGCACGCGCGCGTGCAGGTACGCGTGCGTGTGTGTCTCTGTGTGTCTGTCTTTCTGTGTGTGCATGCTTTTGTGTGTGTGTGTCTGTGTCTCTATGTGTGGTATTTCCAACTGGAAAAAAAAAAGTTAAAACGACATGCATAGTATACTTCAAAATAATAATTATACCTGGTATATATAATATAAGGTGTAATATTATATATACATGATATAATTACTTATTATTTTTAGCGTACCTCTAAAAATAAATTATATCAATAACAATATAAGTGGGATTTAGAACGGATGATATATATATATATATAATTGAATTATATTGTACATACTAAGTACTAAACAACTGTATAAAATATCACTAAAAATATTTTGGTTAAATATATAATGATTAATTGTATATTTTGTTACAATAGCATACAAAATAAAAGGAGTATAATTGTTAAAGAAGAAAGAATATAATAATCATTAAAAGTATAATTTATTTTATAAAAAGGACACACTTATCTCGAGAAACCCTTCGTCTCTAGGAGTTCTTTTTCAAGAAAAACTTAAAAGATTGTACTTTTTCAAGAAAGTTAAAAAAACTTTGTACTTTCAGTACTTTTTTAAGAAAAAACTCCTCTTTCTTCTCTATACATTTACAAGTTTCATGTACTTTTTCATGCTTCATCCTATTTTACTTTTTCCAGCTTCATCATAAAAAGTAGCTCCGCCTCCTCTCTAAAGACGTCGTTGGAAACTGATCTCTTTTTCCCCAAATCTCTTATCGGCTCTGGTCAATGTGTCCGGATCGGATTGACTAAATGCGATACGCACCTCACACCCGCACCCGCACCAGTGTTGCATCGAGACGGGTTCACCTGCAAAAATTAAGAGTCCGCGCAACATAGGGTCCAGGTTTATTGGGCGATCAACCCTTTGTGTTAGGAGACCCTCAGCTAGGAGTTTACAGTTTGTCACTATTTTTGGCCTCTTTTTCATAGATTCGTCCTTGACTTGTCCTTTAGTCTTCATTGTTGCAAAACATCAAAATGTCATCATATAAGGACATAAATAGTCATTTAGGGCACTAATTATTGAACTAAAAATGCCTCAAATGAGTGGAAATATGTCAGTCGTCAACACCTCCAAATTAAACTTTTGTTTGTCCTCAAGTAAATTAAGAACACAATCAGTTCAACAAAGGTGCCTACCACAGTTCTCAATGTGAGTAAACATGAAAGTGTCATCACAAGGCTACTAACAAGTATATGCAATCTCACAATCATGCTCAAGAAGCTTCAATAATGACTAGTCGATATCAATACAAGCTCAAGCTCACTAATGCTCCCTTGAAATGAAAAAGCATGCTTCAACAAAAGCATTCAAGTGCCCTCACAAAAAACAATTACAAGCTCTCATAAAACAAATCAACAAAGAAGTTGGGAATAAATACAACTCTAACTCTCTAAAAAACAAATACATGTAAGCTTCATCCCATAGGTTTGCCCATATTTTTCAATCATTACACAACCTAGTTTAAGCAAGATCTCAAGGGTCTTTTCAAGCTTGTAATGGAGCGGAGGGTAAAGGTATGGTAAATTTGGTTTAGTGACTTCACCTTTTCAAAGCACTTTTGTACTCATCTTCACCTCTTCACCTCTTCTCAAGTTCTTTTAATTCTTTTCATTTGGACACTCAATCCTCAATTTTTAATATAATTTATTGGGAACCCATTTTTTCATCAAGAGTTTCTTTTTCATTCCATTTTCATGCTTTTGCTCAAATATTTCTATAAGGAGGGGTTCCTTCTTTTTTCTCTTAACTTCAAGGTTGAGTCTCTCTTTTATTTCTTCTCTTTCACTTGGCTTTCTTTCCTCCTTTCCTTTCACACCCCCAACTTAGGCTTTTGGCCTAATTGGCTATTCAAACAAATCAATGCTTAGAGAAGGATTTATAGGTGGGAAGTTAGGGACATATTTGGCTCAAGAGGTTTCAATGAGGTTGCCAACAAATGGTTTAGTCTTAAATGATGGCAAGATGCTTGCACACCCTCACAAGGTAGTCACAAAAGGTATGAATATGTGGGTTCTTCTTAAAACTTGTGCCCAAGATTATCTCTTGCACTCACCAAGGCTATACAATTAGACTAACAAGGAAAATTCTAGGAATCAACAAACATGTTTTAAAGTAGGAACTCACCTCACATGGCACTTCAAACACAATATTTTAACACAGCTCTACAAAATCAAGAAGCTTGTGTACGATGTTAGGCTCACAGCAATATAAAACTAGCCAACACAAAATTCAAAAAGATCATTCAAAAGTAAAACAACACTAATTTTCCCCTTGCAACATCAACACAAAACACATCTCTCATTAGGAGCATTATCCAAGAAATTGATATTAGACAAAAATCAATCCTCGTATATCAGCAATGAATTCACAAGCAACAACAAACAACATCACTACTTCACTCACGGGGAAATTCATAGAGAGAGAAAATGAAATCAAAACCAGCCAAATATCATAATAAAATTAAAAAGCTAAATTATCTAAAAAACATACAAATGAAATAAACCAAACATAATCCAAAAGAGGGTATATAGGCATATGTGCCCTCACCCCACAAAAACAATACTAGCAGTGTCCTTAATGCTAATAAAATAATAGTATTGGGGTAGAATTTGTAAAAGGTCCCCCTGACAGGTTATGCCTGTGAAGAGCTCTTATCCTTTGGCTCAGAGGGAGTGGCATCATCTTGGGCATCATTATGGGTCGATACCATGAGGAATAAGGTCTAGACTTAGGCAAATTTATTGTTGATTGTACTTTTAGTTAGATTATCTCCATAAAAATGGGAGATTTGCAACACACAATATTAATTTATTGATTTGGTAACGAGTAAACAAGATTTCATATTTTGTAAAATCAATGGAAGATAAAACTAGGGTATATGTGTTTTCCACAAGTTCTTTACACAATAAACCTTATAATAGTAACCCTTATCTAGTGTTTGACATGCAAAGTCGATAAGTTAGGTATCTCTTAAGTGATTGGTCGTCCAAGTAGGGAATTTCACAACACAACTTGGTCGGTATATGGTTGTATGATTTACTAATCCTTACCCTTGGCCCACATTAACCCTCACATCTTTAGGTTATGCTATTAGATAGTGGATTATCAATGCTAAATCTCCATTGTTTCATCTTTTTTCCCATTCGTTACTTCCTTAATCGGGAAATTAGGAATAAGGCGAGCTCTAATGTTGCGCACCATAAAAAAGTAATAAAAACGAAGAGATCAACAATACATGCCTAAACATTATTCAAGGATTACTTAATTATTAGGTCTACGTTGTTGATTACTCATGGTTCCCACAACCCTAGTTGTGGATTTAGCTATTTATGCTTAGGTGATCATAATTCATTATATGTTTGGTAAATATATCATGAACTTACAATTAGAGTAGATGAAATCTGAAATCTTGAATTGCTCAAAAAAACCAATACTCCCTTCGTTTCAAGAAGAATAACCTAGTTTGACTTGGAACGGAGTTAAGAAAAGAAAGAAGACTTTTTAATCTTATGGTTCTAAATTAAAGTTATTTCAAATGAACCAAAATTACCTTTAATCTTGTGGCCTTAAACATGCCACGTCGAAAGTTAAAATTAAAGTGTTGCAAAAAAAGGAAATTGACATTCTTTTTTAAACAGACTAAAAAGGAAACTAGGTCATTCTTTTTTAAATAGAAGGAGTTTTATGAACCACACTTCAAGAATTAAATGCACAAAGTCTCTACAAGTTAATTCTCAAAGCCAAAGTAAAAATATCAAATTGTCTAACTCCTAAAAATTGAAATAAAAATAATATTTTTAGACATAAAATCCTAAATAAAGTCGGAAAAGAAAATCGAGGAAAATATGGCTAGGTAATCGATCCTACGACTCATTGGAATTCCTACGGTTCATAGGAACCTTCCATCAAATAGCAGCTTCAACTCTTACATCTGAACTTTTCTACGGGTATGTTCTACGACCAGTAGAACTTTGTACGATCTATCTTGGCTAACTGTCATTCAGGTACTGGAGCTCAACATATCTGAATATTCCTACGACTGGTTTTTAGGGGTCGTAGAAGTTCCTACGGCGCATCATTTTCTTCTATCGTTTTAAACTTAACTCCAAAAATTGATTCTTCAAACCACGACTCATTCGTACGGCTTGTAGGTTGAGTCATCAACCTCAAAAATAGTGCTTCTTTCAATATTTTTACTCTGACTACTCCAAAACCTATTTTCCTCCCTCTTCATTGCCTTAGAATCCTCAATAACCTGACACATCCAAGGTCGAATGTGTTACAGTAGTGTAGTCATCTGAGTCTCCATATTTTAAAGTCTAGCCAAAGGATCCATGGGGATACTCAGAATACTGGAAGCATGAGGTGTGCTACAAGCCGTGCAGATGTTGAAGGAGTAGTTGTCTCAGCCAACTCAATGGTAGAGGTCGGCATGGTGCTCTCTTTGGGTTTCTCCTATGCAAGTGTCTCACTCATAGGCAGCTTGTCCAACTGAATACCTTGTCTAGTGTTGCAGGGTTGGCCTTATCACAAATTAGACCTACATTCTAGCAGTTTTAGTCACCTAAACCATCTGATCAAGTCCAATCACCAGAACAGTGGCCTCTCTGCACAAGCCGAATATCAAGCATGGGAATGCAAGTGTGGTGGTCTTCCGAAATGCCTTTTCATGAATCTCCGCAATCAATACTCGGGGAAAATTAATCTCATGCCCCACCATCAAGCAAGTGATCATCACTGCCTGGTCCAGAGTCAACTGGTTGTCCACCATCGTAGGAGACAATCATGACCAGACAATAGACCACTAAAACATGGCCACCAAAATTAGGGCGACCTTCTTAATAGAAAGTCTCAAGTTTGAAAAAAACTCGACTTCAACTATCTGCTCAGCAATATATCCTGCTACCTATCGCAACAAGGACTCTCTCTCCTAGTATCCCTCATAGCTACTCTACTCTAGACCAACTCCATCCAGTAATCATATTCGAAAAAATTAATCAGTTGTGCATGTGATGGTCTGTAAATAAAATGACAGATTGTCACCTCTAATAATTCCACAGGAATATCCCACGCTAAGGTGGTCAGGAGTGGAGGCTGAACTAACTTATTCACATGTGGAGGTAGGCCATTTTTAACTATGGTTGTGTAGGAAGCATAGAACTCTCGTATCATGTAAGAGTTATATCTACCCAGTGAGTCAGATATCCGCTCATGCATATGCCTCTGAAATATTTCATGTATGGTCGGTACGGTGTGAAGGCTACCAGTAATAACATGTCGCTACTCCGTAATAAGGCAGGCATGCTTTTGTTGTGCATTTTGGTGAATGACATCCAAGTCGATTTTAAACATGCCCTATAAACACCACCTATTTGGTTTACTAAATATTCATATCGAGTCATTAGGTCGAGTGGGAGGTGAATCATATGCCTCTCCAAGCTCGATAGCATCAAAAGCAAATGTTGCAATGGAATTTGATCCAGTGCCTAACCTGGATTGTGAGCCGACATGTGAACCAGAGCATGACCCAGTCTGTGACAGCCATTGTCGTAGCCTGAACTCTGTTCTCTCACTTTAGACTGGGAAGCAACTTCTATAATAAGTGAGTCCACCTTATCTAGAACTGACACGATTTCAAGTCGATTGGATTGTAGGCATGTTGTCTTTGGTGCCTTAGCTGAGTCATTACCCGTGTCAGGGTTGAACTCAGACCCACTCGACTCTTCGCCAGTCAGCTCATTAACAAGTTGAAGTTGAGCTGAAGGTGCAGTGGACTTAGACTTCCCCTTTTTTTACAGCATACCATTTGGAGGCATGGTACGTGTTGATTCATTAGTACTTAAAATATTCAAAAATAAAGCAAGAAGAAATGGAAATAAAACTACGAAACCAAAAGAAAATATAAGAAAAATGCAGAAATAGTGCACTATTTTGGTCCTAAGGTTGGGCTTCTACGGCATGTAGAAGTTTCTACGGACCGTAGGATCCAACCATAGGAAAGAAAGTCATTTTTTAGTTCCTGAAGTTGGAACTACAGTTCAAAAGGACCGACTTTCAAAATATATATGGACCGTAGGTCAAACCGTAGTTCCTCACTTTAGCTATTGTTTTGTTCCTTAGGATGACTAGACTAATCTACGAGTTGTAGAAAGTTCTACGACCGTAGATCGAAGTCGTCAACTTTATTTTCAGCCGTCCAACATATTAATTCCTATGTAATTAATAATTTCATTTCAACTAACAACCCAACCTATTCATGCATTTGACCCTACTAACATGAACTTACAAACCATCATTCTTAGGGGTTTATGAACAAATCTAATTAAATTAACACATTTACGACAATTTCAACCCTAAGTCAAGTCTGTAAGTAGGATTTACCAACATTGATGAAACATATGCAATTTACCAACTCTACTCACTATACTATCATCTCTAAATTGTATATACTGGACAAAAAGTAATCAATTTATGCATAGGCTCAAACTTAAATAAATTAGAGAACCAAAATTCAACAACCTTAAGCAACCAAGATCAAATGCGTACCTTTGGAAGTGAATAAAGGTTGTGTGAGTGTGTGGACTATGTCGAGACTTGATTCTAATTTTTGTTCGACATACCCGTGATTTTCTTGAAAAATGGGGAATGAACTTTTGCAAAATGTAATAAAAGAGAAGTAAGAGGAAGGAAAAGGGAAAAAGGATTTAAATGGTAAGTGATTGAAGTGGAGGAGTTTTGAATTTGATGTGGTGAGAAAATAAAGGGTTGTAACGGTTGGGCATTTAGGGCAATAGGTGTTTAATTGTGGGAAAAAATGGGTGTGCATTGAATTATGGGGTTTATTTTTATGTGTCGTGGGTCGGGTCTTTTTCAATTTAAATAGAATCGATTTGAAAAAAAGCCTATCTACGAACCGTCGAAATTCCTACCATCTGTAGAAGGCTTCAATCATTTCACTTAACACTTGGCAAAATTCAGGAAAGATACCTAGGGTCTACGAGTGCATACTATGGACCGCCAAATTTCATATGATTCATACTGTTCACCCGTAAACTTAAAGTTGCAGATGTATTTTGGACTTAAATTTTACGGAAGCCATCCACGATTTGTTGAATGAACGATGACTCATAGATGGAAATTGTAGAACTATTCCCGAAAGTTTTCAACTCACCTGAAGTTCTACGAACAGGGCCTCAGTCCATAGGAATTCCTACGATCCATAAGACCCTTTTCACCCAAATAAATTCAAATTTTTCTTTCTTTCCTGCACATGTTGCAAATATTAGGACTTCCTTTTACATTTTCTTGACACTTTTTGGAAACATACCCTAACATAACATATTCTAACAAAAAATCAAACTTAAAACATAGAAAATATTATATATTATCTAAATTACACTTGGGTTGCCTAACGTCATAGCACGACGCAAACTCCTTGACTACTTAGACTTAATCAAGATTCCATTATTCAATCACCTCTTTGACTTCTTCCGGTTGCCCCAAGTAGATTTTTATTCTCTGACTATAACTTTGAAACTTGTTCCTTCCTCATTTTCAAGTTCAACCGCTCCGTGTGAAAACACTTGCACAACTCTGAATGGTCTAGTCCACTTTGATTTGAGTTTTCCAAGAAACAAGTGCAAGCTTAAATTGAAGAGAAGGACTGAATCAGCAAGAGCAAATGAATGTGTTTGATCTTTTGAACATGGTACTTCTTCATCTTTTCTCTGTACAATGCTAAACTTTCATATGCTTTTAGGCAAAACTCATCAAGTTCATTCAACTCATTAAACCTCCGATTTGATGCATCATCCTAATCAAAATTCAACTTCTTGAGTACCCACGTCACTTTATGCTCTAGCTCTACAGGCAAGTGTCAAGACTTCCCAAATACAAATTGGTAGGGAGACATACCTATGGGAGTCTTGTATTCAGTACGATATGCACATAGAGCATCATCAAACTTTCTCGACCAATCAATTCTATCTGCATTCATAGTCTTTGTTAGATTTTCTTAATCTCTTTATTGGACACTTCAACTTGCCCACTAGACTATGGATGATAATGAGTTGTTAAACTGTGTCAAACACTATACGTCTCAAGTAATGCCTTGCATAGTTAATTACAAAAGTGAGAACCTCCATTGATGATAATCGCCCTTAGTGTACCAAATCTGGAGAAGATATTATTTTTCAGGAATGTAGTGACACTCTTTCCTTCTTTGTTTGAAAGTGCAATAGCTTCCACCCATTTAGATACATAGTCAACCACCACAATATGTACTTTATCCATTCGAACTCATAAATAGACCCATAAAGTCAAGGCCCCAAACATCGAACAGTTCAAACACCAGAAGAGGATTAAGTGTGAGTTCTTGATTCCTTGAAATACCTTTTTCTCTTTGACAATGATCACAAGACTTGGCAAAATCATGAGCATTTTCTTGAATAGTAGGCCAATAATACCCACTGCAAGATCTTATGCCCAGTATGAATATCACTATGATGGCCACCAATTGGAGTTGAATGGAAAGCTTCCAATATACACATCATCTTTACCTTACGAACACAATGATGAATAATCCCATCAGCAGAGACACGAAAAAATTAATGTTCTTCCCACAAAAACCTCTTCACATCAGACATGAATTTCCTTCTTTGGTGGAATGACAAATTCGAAGGCACCACATCACTCGCCAAATATTTAGCGAAATCTGTAAACCAAAGGATAAGATAAAAAAAACCCGCCTAAACATGTTCGCCTGGAAACATGTCATCAATTTTAACGCCATCAGCTAACTTCAACATTGCCACTTCCTCTAATCAGAACAAATGATCAGCAACTTGATGTTAGGTTCCTTTTCTATCTTTTACCTCAAAATTTAATTCTTGCAACAATAACACCCATTGCATCAATCTTGATTTTACGTCTTTTTTGCCTTAAGATATGTCAACGTTTAAGATATGTCAACGTTGAATGATCAGTGTGCAAAATGACTTTGGTGCAAAGCAAAGAGGACCTAAACTTCTCGAAAGCAAAGACTACTTTAAGCAATTCTTGTTCAGTGATAGTCTAGTTCTTTTGAGCAACATTCAGGGCTTTGATCTTATAATATATTGGATGAAGAATTTTCTCTCACCTTCACCCCAATACTATGCCAAGTGCCACTTCACTCGTATGACACATATCTTTGAATGATTGTCCCCAATTTTGTGAAATAATGATAACATAAGAAATAACTTCTCTTTCAACCCTTCAAATGCTTTCAAATAAGAATCATTAAATTCCAAATTCCCTCCAAGTTCCTCTCTCAAATTTTCCTCTCAAGCGAAGGGAGAACAAGATAGGGTTTCAACTACAGATCTCCAATTCACCACAGTTTTTGGGACTTTATTATAAGGTATGTTAGTATTCACCTATGGAGTCCTTTCCTCCATAGGGTTCCCAAAATCCTCCAATTTTACAAGTTAAATTCTCAATTCCAAGTTAGGGTTTTATTCAATCTCCATGGGTTCTTTTCAATTATGATTCAATTAGTTGTTTTCTATCTTTTAATGCATGAAATGAAGTAATTACATATATTTTTTAGTTGAATTCATATCAACCCATGCATGATCTATGACTTTTGACTATGAACACATGATGAAACTTATGAACTATGAGTTTATGAAGATATACATATTTTATGAGATTGATGTTTATGACTTGAGGATGATTTTAGATAAAAGTATCAATGAAAATAGTAAAATTATTTCTCACATAAATATTCATAAGGTTGAAAGGTTTTCTCACCTAAGTTGAATCAAAATTTAAGGACATACCCTAAATAACTTTAGCATGAATTGGTAACTTAATTATTGCCTTTCCATGGATGATGAAATGATTATGATTAATGACTATTCCGTGGGATTACTTAGCATCGAAAGGATATTGAGATGGAGGTTCTCCCGTTAGTAGAGATCGGGTCTCTAATAGAAATCTTTTTGTCCCTAACTACGTGCCCCCGTGGGTTATCTTAGCTAGTGGATCAACGTAAGTTATGTGTTTATGGTTGTTGCATTGTCCAACAATGACATCTCTTTTTGGTGTGGGATAGACACCAGGTACCATATTTTAGCTCACATGGTCTATGTCAGTTAATGGTAAACTTCCCAAAATAATGAACTAAGGTTACCTTCAAAGTATCTCATAAAGTGTTTTAAATATGTTAAGTTTGCATTGACCATGATTATGACTTGTGTTTTGTAATATCTTATATTATTCTTTAGTTTGGTCATTGCATATCACGTAAAGCCCCTTTTAGCATGATTTCATAAATTTTATGCAATTCTATAATACTTAGTACATTCCTAATGCATAATTGTGCCTACATTGTTTTCACTAATGTAGGGTCCGATGCTCCTACCTCACTCACTTGTGGCAATTTGATCTTTCTCTTGGTACTCAAAGATTGGTGAGTCCTCATGTTTCGAGGACTAAGACACCTTTAATGCTTTCTTTATTTCAGTTTTCAGATATTTGTATATGGTGTATGGGTTATCTCCCAACTACTTCTTTTTTATTTAATAGATGGCTTGTTGAGACTATGTTAGATATCCTCTATGTCAAACTCTTTCTTTTATATGAGATTATTACTTTATAATATTTATTTCTATTATATTATATAATTTATACTTAGTGTCTTGTGTAGACCCTTTCACGGTTCTATTAAATGAAATATGTTCTTTTTATACATATGTTTAGAAACCACTTACCTAAGTTTCCATTTTGCAAAATAGAAGGACTGGTTGACTTTCTGGCCTTTTTTATTCAAAGAAGGCAAAGAAGGAGAGGAAAGCACAGACGTGGCATGAACGAATTTATTCGTTTCGATTCCGCATACGTCATGTTACACCTAGGTATACTTTAATCGTGACAAACATGGAATTTAGAGCAAAAGGTTAAGAAAGGTCCTAAAATGTCTCACAAGCCACGTCGAGTAGAGTATTATTTGTGAGTGTGAAGAGCACCACACTTATGAATTGAAGGCTATAAGATGCTTTGGAAATTCCACTTCTTTCATCATTCTAAAGTCATGCGATAAAGTGTAACTCTATATATATCTCTCCTAATCCTCATCCGATGAATTTTAGAATATCGCCCCTCGAAGACCATATGTTAGAAGGAATGTGGGTGAGAATGTGAAAGAATAATCTCCTCAATTTTTGGTCGATCCTTTTGCCGAACAAGTAACTAATGAAGAGTTCTAAGCCATTTTTCAAGTGTTGTCTCAAGTTTTGATGGCTCAAGACAATAGAGAGTCTAATTCTCTCGTGAATCTAAATATGAGTACAGCGGCAGCAAGAATAAGGGACTTCACTAGGATGAATCCTCTAGAATTTTATGGTTCCAAGGTTGATGAAGATCCTCAAGAGTTTATTGATGAGGTTCATAAGATAGTGGGAATTATGAGAGTGACAACGCTTGAGAAGGAGGAGTTATCCTCTTATCAACTTAAGGGTATTGCTCAAGTTTGGTTCAACCAATAGAAGGAAGAGAGGACAGTTGAAGTAGGTCCTCATGATTGGAAGAAGTTTAAGGTTGCTTTTATTGATAGGTTATTTCCTCTTGAGATAAGGGAGGCAAAGTTACTGGAATTCATCAACCTTCATCAAGAAAGCATGAGTGTGAAGTAGTATGATTTGAAGTTCACTCGATTGGCTAGGTATGCTCCAATTATGGTTGCCAACTCTAGCAAAAGGATGAGTAAGTTTGTTTTGGGTGTGTCCGAAATGGTGGTTAAGGAATGTTGTACCACCAAACTCATTAAGGAAATGAATATTTCCTATTTGATGACACATGCTAAAAAATAGAATATGAGAAGCTTAAGGAAAGATCCAGGGAGCCAAAGAGGGCAAAGACCACTGATGGTGACTTTTCACACTCGAGGCCTGATGGATATGGTTGTTCTCAATTCTGAAAAGGTTTTCCAATCATATTTCCTCTAATAAATTAAGGTTGGTACAGATGTTTTCTTTAACTGTGGTAACAGTGGTCACAAGATGAGGGATTACCCGTCACTTTCTATTATGGGAAAATATGATAGGCAAGCTCTACCTAGGGATTCGGGTTCAACTGCTCTAAAGCTAACCTGGTTTTATGCACTTCAAACTCGACATGATTAAGAGGGTTCTCTTGATGTGGTTACCAGTATGTTGAAAGTCTTTTATATTGATGTTTGTGATTTGCTTGATCCTAGTGCTACTTTGTCTTTTGTGATGTCATATGTGGCTATGATATTTGATGTTTTTTTGATGTGTTGTCAGAACCTTTTTTTGTCTCTAATCTTATTAGTGAATCTATTGTGGCTAAGAGAGTCTATAAAAATTGTCTCGTCTCCTTATCCCATAGAGTCACTCGTGTTGATCTTGTAGAGCTTGATATGTTAGATTTCAATGTTATTCATGGTCTGGATTGGCTCTATTCTTGTTATGCTTCTGTTGATTGTAGATACTGACTGGTTAAGTTTTAGTTTCCTAATGAGCCCATCCTAGAGTGGAAAGGGAGAAATTATATGCCTAAGGGTCAGTTTGTTTCTTAAGTATAGGAAAATGATTTCTAAGGATTTCATATATCATCTTGTTCGGGTTAGGAATATAGATTCTGAAACCCATTTTCTTGAGTCGATCCCCATTCTAAATGAGTTTCTAGAAGTGTTTCCAGATGATCTACCTGATATTCCTCCCGAAAGGGAAATAGACTTCAGTATTGACCTTCTCCCAACTACGCAACCTATCTTTATTCCTCCTTACTGTATGGCTCTGGTAGAACTTAAGGAATTCAAAGAGCAATTGAAAATTTGTTTGATAAGGGATTCATTCGACTAAGTATCTCTCCATGGGGTGCTCCAGTTTTATTTGTTCGTAAGAAGGATGGTTCACTTTGTATGTGTATTGATTACCGGAAATTGAATAAGGTTACCATTAAGACTAAGTAGCCTTTTCCAAGGATTGATGATTTCTTTGATCAACTCCAAGGAGCGATTTACTTCTCTAAGATTGACATCTGGTCAGGTTATCATCAATTGAGGGTGAAAGTAAGATACATTCCAAAGACGTCTTTTCGAACTAGGTATGGTCATTATGAGTTTTTGATAATTTCCTTTGGTTTGACTAATGACCTAACGACATTTATGGATTTGATGAATAGGGTATTCAAGTAATATCTTGATATGTTTTTGATTGTGTTTATTTATGATATCTTGATTTACTCGCGAAGTGAGGTCGAGCATGTTGATCATTTTAGGATTGTGTTGTGAATTCTCAAAGATCATGAATTGTATGCTAACTTTATCAAATGTGAGTTTTGGTTGAGATCCCTTGCTTTCCTTGGCCATGTTATCTCTTGTTAAGGTATTCAAGTTGATCCTAAGAAAACCAAGGTGGTTAGTAGTTGGCCTAGACCTTTGTCTTCTTCAGATATATGAAGTTTTTTGGGTTTGACCTAATATTATAGAAGGTTTTTGGAAGGGTTTTCTTCTATTGCTTTTCCATTGACCTCGTTTACTCAAAAGAATGTTAACTTCTTGGTCGAAAGCATGTGAAAAGAGTTTTCAAGATTTGAAAGATAGGCTTATCTCTGCTCTAGTGTTGAATTAACCGAAAGGTTCCAATAGGTTTGAGTTGTATTGTGATGCTTCAAGGATTGTATTAGTTTGTATTCTTATGCAAATTGAGAAAGTTAATGCTTATTCTTCAAGGCGACTTAAGATTCATGAAAAGAACTATTCTACCCATGATTTGGAATCAGTGACAATTGTAATGCCTTTAAGATTTGGAGACATTACTTATATGGTGTCCATGTTGATGTATTTAATGACCGTAAAAGTTTACATTATGTATTTAAGCAAAAGAATCTAAATATTTTACAACCTTGATGGCTACAACGCTTGAAAGATTATGACATGAGTGTCCTTTATCACCCAGGCAAGGACAACGTGGTGGTCGGTGCCTTCAGTTAGTTGTCAATGGGTAGTGTTGCTCATGTTGAGGATGATAAGAAGGAGTTAGTTCATGATTTTCACATAGTGGCCCAATGTGGTGTTCTCTTGATTTATTCTAATGAAGGAGGAGTAATCGTTAATAATAGTTTGGAATCATCTTTTGTATCGGATGTAAAGGCTAAACAAAGTCTGGTCTGATTTTTGTTAAGTCGAAGGAAGCGGTGCTTAAGAAGTCTGTTGAGGTTTTCTCCCAAGAGGGGATATGGTGTGCTTCGATATCAAGGTCTCTTGTGTTTTCCCAATTTTGATGATTTGAGGGAGAAATTTTTTTTTGGAAGCCCAAGTTCTCGATATTCCATTCACTCGAGAGCCACCAAGATGTACCGTGACTTGTAGGTGGTCTATTGGTAGAATGGGATGAGGAAGGATATTATGGAATTTGTGTCTAAGTGTCCTAATTGTCTACAAGTGAAAGTTGAGCATCAAAAGCCAGGAGGTTGGTCCCAAGATATTAGTATTCTAACTTGGAAGTGGGAAGATTTGAATATGGACTTTATTGGTGGTTTACCCTACACCAGGCGGCAACATGACTCGATTTGGGTTATTGTGGATCGTATGATGAAATCGACTTATTTATTTTCCATCAAGGTTTCTTATTCGACAGAAGATTATGTTAAGTTTTATCGAAAGGAAATGGTTAGGTTTTATGGAGTGCCCCTATTTATTATCTCCGATCGTG
Source organism: Solanum chiquidenum (assembly GCA_029582725.1). Classification (NCBI taxonomy): domain Eukaryota; kingdom Viridiplantae; phylum Streptophyta; class Magnoliopsida; order Solanales; family Solanaceae; genus Solanum; species Solanum chiquidenum. Next base: position 17,795 of record JAJOOS010080688.1, on the reverse strand, counting down.
GTACCCTATTTAATTATCAATTATGGAGGTCTTTCAAAAACGTTTTTGGGACCCATGTCAAGCTTATTATGGCCTTTCATCCTCAAACCGATGGACAAGCAGAGTGTACCATCCAACCATTGAAATATGGAAGTTAGTACGCACAATCCGCAATCATGAACTCGACTCTGCACTAAGAAAGGTGCGTTTATATTCACTTTCATTCAGAACAAGCAACGATTGAGCAACTGCGAAAGCCTGTGTGAACAAGCATCGAACAGTGTGAACAAATACCAAACGGCATCTTGCAGGTGTGCGTTAGCAAAGCTAATAGTTCGGATGCACATGATGTTGAGAGCTTGTGTGATTGACTTCAAGGGTAATTGGGATGATCATTTGCCTTTGATAGAGTTTGTGTACAATAATAGCTATCATTCAAGTATTGTTATGGCTCCATTTGAAGCTCTTTTTAGTTGGAGATGTAGATCCTCCATGGGTCGGTTTGAAGGGTGTGAAGTTGCTTTGATAGGTTCTATGTTGGTACATGAGGCTATGGAGAAAGTTCGGCTTATTAGAGAAAGGTGGAAAACAACTCAAAGTTGAAAAAACTCATATGACGATGTTAGAAGAAGGGATTATGAGTTTGATGTTGATTATTGGGTTTACTTTAAGACTTCACCTATGAAGGGTGTCGTGAGGTTTGGTAAGAAAGAAAAGCTTAGTCCCCATTATATTGGTCCTTATCAAGTGTTGAGGCAGATAGGCAAGGTGGCATATGAATTAGACTTGCCTTCTGATTTATCATCGGTGCATCCGGTATACCATGTATCTTTATTAAAGAAATGTATCAGTTATCCAACATATATAGTACCATTAGAGGTCTTGGTATAAGGGAAATGCTTTCTTATGAAGAAGTTCCATTTGAGATATTGGACCGGCAAGTTAGAAAGTTGAGGAATAGAGAGGTTGCATCCGTAAAGGTATTGTGGAGGAATCAAATGGTTGAGGGTGCTACTTGGGAGGCCGACGCCAATATGATGTCCCGATATCCTCATCGTATTCCCTTCCATCCTACTCTAGCTTGAGGTATTTTTCTTCTCATGGTTCATTCTTCCGGATTCATGTGTTTTAGTCATTCTCATATTTCCATGTGCATCAATATATGTTTTAAAAAATGATGTTTTGAGTATGTTTTAGATTGGAGTCGATTTTCCTCCTTTGTTATGTGCCTTTATGTGATTGGATTCATGTTGGGTTGGTACATCTCTTTCCCCTTCTCTTTCATCGTAGCTTGAGTTCCATTCGAAGATGAATGTTCTCAAAGCGGAGATATTGTAACACCTCGGATTACTAAAAGGAAAAAGATTGCATTAATTTTTCCTACTGGTTCTGGTTTACGAGACCGATCTACGATTTGTAGAACTTTCAACGGGTCTTAGAGAAGTCTCGTAGAAAGGGAGAAAATATTTTTTGAGAAATCAAGTTTCTAAAATTTTCTACGGTAAAACAACACGACCGTCAAGTGATCTGCGAGTTGTAGGTAGGTTTTATAGGATGATTTCACACTTAGTGAAATTTTGAAGTTAAAGTTGAATTCTATGATTGGGGTCTACAGACCATACAAAGTTCTATGTGCCTTATATAGATCTCGTCAAAAGTTTGTCCAATTTTAAGGATTTTTAAATTTTTCGCGATTGACGAGGACTGTAAGTCCAAACTATAGAAGGGTCTGATAGTTATTTTAAGGGGTTTTGAGTATTTTCCCTAAGTGTTTAATGCCTAAACTAAGTCATTTTAGTCCTAAATCTAAGCCCTATAAAAGTATTTTAGGTCCTACAACAACCCATTCTAATATCATTCTCCTAAAATCCAAATTCCCTCCAAGTTTCTCTCCCAAATTTCCCTCTCAAGCTAAGGAAGAAGAACTTAGGGTTTCAACTTAGCATCTCCAATTCACCATAGTGTTTGGGCCTTGATCACTAAGGTATGTTATTATTCACCTATGTAGTCCTTTCCTCCATAGGGTTCCTAAAATCATCCAATTTTACTAGTTAAATTTTCAATTCAAAGTTAGGATTTTATTCAATCGTCATGGGTTCTTTTCAATTATGAATCATTAGTTGTTTCTATTTTTAAATGCATGAATAGAAGTAATTACATGTTTTTGTGTTCATATGAACCAATGCATGATCCATGACTTTTGACTATCAACACATGATAAATTTTATGAACTGTGAATTTATGAAGTTGTACATGTTTTTATGAGATTGATGTTTATGACTTGAGGCTGCTTTTAGATGAAAGTATCAATGAATATGATGAAATGATTTCTCCCATAAGAATTCATAAGGTTGAAAGGTTTTCTCACCTAATTGAATAAAGATTTAAGGAGTTATCATAAATAACTTTAGCTTGGATTGGTAACTTAATTGTGTCTTTCTATTGTGCCCAAATGCACACGCAAATGTACGTGATTGCACAAGTAGTATAGTTCTTTTTAGAAACGAGTTATCGTTTCCAATGGACTTATTATCAACTTATATTTTCTAACTAATTACACAATTCGACCAGAGTAACTTTAACAGAGATTGAATGTTGTTTACTACTACTACGACTACTGCAATAAGTAAAGTAACTAATGTGAACGACTTCAAATTGATGTTTTAAACAAGTAAAAGACAATTCTAGGGTTGCAGCATGCATTGGATTTCAAGTATCGTAACTCAGGTAATGAACTAATTTAGGTTATCAAGTCACTGATTTACAAGGTTAATTATATGATCATGGTCTCCCAACCTCTAATCACCTACTATAATTAGTTGTACTACATCGTCGAGTGGGGATAGACAGTCCTAATGGTGAGCATTTATATTTCTTCCTGTTTTATGACTAAGCTAGGTGTTCGTTCGAGTGTCACTCCTAAACACAAATCAACTCAATTTAATGGAATATCAAGATTTTTATAATCTTTGGTCTATCTACCCCGAGTTTAAGAGTAGACAAGAGATTTATTTCTAAGATGGACAGTCAAGAAATACTAAAACAAGAACAAACAAGTAACTTAAAGTGATAACCATGAATTAATCCAAAACCACTAATACTCAACAATCATTTGTAGCTACAGCTCTAGAACAAGGGCGTTCAACCACTCATAATATTTAAAAACCGCAAAATAGTATTGTTCATGCGATTTTCAAAATAAAGAAGAGTTAGAGAATCGAAACCTATTGCAAAACATTAATCCTTGCTCTTGCACACCCAAAATAAGTTGAACCCTAAAAAATAGCCTTAGGGTCCTCTTTATAGAGTTTAGGAAAAGTATTCCCAATTCCGGTCTAAAGAGGAGTCCTAATTAAATCATTTTTTGTTGGGCACGTCGGGCACAGGCTGGGGCGCCGCACCAGACAGTGCGCCAGCTTCAGCCTTCAATTTAGGTGCTTCTTCAATTGAGGGTTTGGGTAGAGGTCTCAATTCACGATCAAATGATTCCACCCTACCTCTGTATGTTCATAATACTGCCATATTAAGACAAGCCACTATATCTTAAGCTTCAGTATCCCCATCTATATCATGTCCACTAAAACTCTTTCCAAGGGATCCTCGGAAACAATGCAATATGACTCTACTGCTAGATCTAGAATAGTAATGGCGGAGAACTCTTCATAAACGGAAGGAAATTTCAAGGCCCAGTAGACGTCAAATACTTCAACCTTATCTTGTGTCCTCATAGTCAACTACCCAGCTGCTACATCAATCAATGCTCACCCCGTGGCTAAGAAAGGACGCCCCAAAATAAATGGAACTTCTCGATCAAGCTCAAAGTTTAAGAATACAAAATCCACCGAAAAGATCAATGATCCCACTTGCACCAACACATCCTCAAATACCCTTTCTGGTCTTGCAATGGATCTATCCGCAAGTTGGAGAATAACAGTGATTGGTATTGGACTCCCTAACACAAGTTTCTTGTATAAGGATGTCGGCATGAGATTAATGCTCTCACTTAAATCACATAAACTCTAGGCATTGACACTTTGTCCAATTGTAATTTGCACCATAAAGTTACCCGGATCCTTCAACTTCTTTCGTAGTCTATTCTGAATTCGAGAACTGCACTCCTCAGTAAGTTCTACCATTTCATACTCTGTGAGCCTCCTCTTATTTGCCACTACCTCTTTCACATACTTGGCATACTTACGAATTCCCTGCAAAATATCAACCAAAAGAAGTTTAATGTGAACCTATATAAGGAGAGAGAGAAACTTACCGAAGCATTCATCTTCATTCTACTTTCTGAACTTTTGTGGAAATGGATGAGGTGATTTCATTTGAGGAACACTCTTCTCAATATTGGAGTTATCTACCACCTCTTCTTTCTTATTTTCACTACTCACTACCTCAATATCTCTCTTCTTTTGAGCTAATACCTCTAGTTGTAGCCTACTTCTGGTAATCACAACATTCAATTGCTTAGGGTCGGGCTCAATGTAACCCAGTAAACCTCCTTGTGGGTGCAAGTTGATCTAATTAGCTACTTGCGCAACTTGTTTTTCCAGATTTAACTGTGACATTTAGATGTTCCTCAAAGTCTCATCCTGCCTATCCACCCTTGCATTGATTTTTGCATTATTGACATTATTTTTCCCGATTTCTACCATCAGCTTTTAGAACAACTCTTCATTAGTCATACCCCTTTTTTGTGCACTTTGGTTTCCGCCTTAGCTATTATTTTGATATTGTTGCTCATTTCCTGGTGCTCGGTACTGATTAGACCCTTGCACTTGGTTTTGGCTCTCTTTTTTATTTCCACCCCATGAGAAGTTAGGATGGTTTCTCCAACTGGAGTTATAGGTATTGTTAAAACCCTGCAGACCTCTACCTCTTTGTGCATTTCCCATATAGTTCTCGGAGTCCGGATTTGCTTCACAAAATTCAGTTTCATGTGCTCTGCACCAAACTGTTGTTTGTTGTATAGCATTCATCGGTGCTTGATTTAGTGCAATTTGCTTGAACGGCATGGTTATGTTATGGTTCATTGCATCTAGTTTTGCGTTTATCGCAGTAGCTTGATCCACATCTAGAATTCCGGCAGACCTTCGTGTCGTGGTCTTTGGTACTTTCCCATCCCAAACAGGTTCCCTCCTTAGAGTCTATCTAGGAGGTCAAATTGCTCCTCATGAGTCTTTGCTAAAGCTCATCCACCTGCTACACTATTAAGAAGTACGCGTGCATTATAATCAAGACCTTCAAAGAAAGTGTGAACAAGTACCTCATTAGCTTGGCAGTGATGTGGACAAGCATTCAACAATTGTTTGAATCGAGCCCATGCTTGGTACATATCTTCCCCATTTTTCAGCTTAAAGCTCAATATTTCACTCCTCAACCTTGCAGGTTTGCCTGATGGAAAGAATCGACTCAAGAACTTCTTCGCCAAAGAATCCCTTGTTGTGATGGAATTTGGTGGCTCTGTATCTAACCACTGCCTTGCTTCTCCCAATAATGAGTGTGGAAAAGGAGTCAACCTCACATAATTTGATTAAACCCCATTTGGAATGTATGTATCACTTATCTCCAGAAAAGTTCCTTATTTGCACTTGGGAATCCTCGTGAGGGAGACCGGTTAATTGCCCCATTCCGTGGATGAGTTGCACCATGTTCTATTTTAGCTCAAGTCTTCCACCTGCCGGTGGTTTCCGTATACTTGATGCCACATTGGCTGTGAGTGGGATTCAACGTCACATAATTTGATGAAACCCCATTTGGGATGTATGTATCGCTTATCTCCAGAAAGTTCTGTATATTCACTTGGGGATCCTCGTGAGGGAGACCGGTGAATTGCCCCATTCCATGGATGAGTTGAACCATGTTCTATTTTAGCTCAAATCTTCCACCTACCGGTGGTTTCCATATACTTGACGTCACATTGGCTGTTAGTGGGACTGCCATATCACAGACTGGTGTTGTCGGTATAACGGAGGGTACCTCTTGTCCTTCGTTGTTCATGTTTCCTATGTGGTCACCCTCAATATCTTCCAAGATACCTAGTCACAATTCTTGTTGATGTCCTTGATTCACCAGCTTTCTACATAGTCGAAGGGCTCTTTCAGGTTCGTCGTCTGCGTCGACAAGATCTCCTTTTCGATCCAGACTTAAGAACCAAGTTTCTACAATACAAAAGATCTAAAGATCAAGCCATTAACACTTGAACAATCTAATTGTAGACTTAAGAAAATTAAATATAAAATTAATTCCTTAAGTTCATGGTAGTGGCGCCAAAAACTTAATGCGCCCAAATGCACTCGCAAATGTACGTGGTTGCACAAGTAGTATAGTTCTTTTTAGAAACAAGTTATCATTCCCAAGGAACTTATGATCAACTTATATTTGCTAAGATAATTCCACAATTCGACAAGAGAATCTATAATAGAGATTGAATGTTGTTTACTACTACTACGACTACTGCAATAAATAAAGTAACTAATGTGAACAACTTCAAATCGATGTTTTAAACAAGTAAAAGACAATTCCAGGGCTGCAGCATGCATTGAATTTCAAGTATTGTATATCAGGTAATGAACTAATTTAGGTTATCAAGTCACTGATTTAAAAACTTAATTATATGGTCATGGTCTCCCGACCTCTAATCGCCTACTACAATCAGTTGTCTAACTACATCGTTGAGCGGGGATAGGCAGTCCTAATTGGCGAGCATTTATATTTCATCATGTTTTATAACCAAGCTAGGTGTTCGTTCGAGTGTCACTCATAAACACAAATCAACTCAATTTAATGGAAGATCAAGCTTTCTATATTCTTTGGTCTATCGACATTAGCGTCTCATGAGTTTAAGAGTAGACAAGAGATTTATTTCTAAGATGGTCAGTCAAGGAATACTAAAACAAGAACATAGAAGTAACTTGAAGTGATTACCATGAATTAATCAAAAACCATTAATACTCAACAATCATCTGTAACTCTAGCCCCAAAACAAGGGTGTTTAGCCACTCATAATATTAAAAACTGCAAAATAGTATTGTTTATGCGATTTCCAAAATAAAGATGAGTTAGAGAATCAAAACCTACTACAAAACATTAATCCTTGCTCTTGCACACCAAAAATAAGTCAAACCCTAACAAAATATCCCTAGGGTCCTATTTATGGAGTTTAGGAAAAGTATTCCCAATTCCGATCTAAAGAGGAGTCCTAGTTAAATCATTTTTTGTTGGGCACATCGGGCACAAGTTGGGGCGTCGCGCCAGACAGTTCACCAGCTTCAGCCTTCAGTAATTCAGGATTTGGCGCCTCGCGCCAGACAATGCGCCTCAAGTCGTGCTCTGTAGTTATGCCATTGGCGCCTCGCACAAGGAAGTGCCCCTCAAGGTTACATCTGTAGTTTTTGCATTGGCGCCTCCCCCAGGCAGTGCACCACTTGGGTTTGCTCCTCATTCAATATTCATGCTTCCTCGCTCCTCGTTTGCTCAAATGGATCCCATTCACCTTGAAAGTTCTTGCATCATCTAATCACATGTCTTAGTGCACAATCCTAGCAAGTTAGGTACAACAAAGTCAATAGTCTCAAGATTATTCTTAAATTTAACCCTAATGTGGGCGATTATTGGCAATTTTTGTATATAAATATGCTTTAGATCACTTTCCATGAATGGTGAAATGATTATGACCAATGACTATTTCGTGGGATTTTAGTTAGTACCTAGAGGATATTGAGATGGAGGCTCTCCCGTTAGTAGAGCTCAGGTCTCTAGGTTGTCTTAGCTAGTGGATCCATCTAAGCTATAAGTTTAAGGTTATTGCCTTTCCAAGTAATGCCATCTCTTTTCGGTATGGGATAGACACCACATTCCATGTTTTAGATCACATGGTCTATGTCAGTTAATGGTAAACTTTCAATAATAATGAACTAAGGTTACCTTCAAAGTATCTCATAAAGTGTTTTATATATGTTATGCTTGCATTGACCATGATTATGACTTGTATTTTATAACCTCTTCTCATATGTGGTAGCTTCATCATTGCATGTCATGTAAAGCCCTTTTTAGCATGATTTCATAACTTTTATGCATTTCTTTCATACTTAGTATACTTCATGTACTAATGCATACTTGTGCCTACATTGTTTTACTAATGTAGGGTCCAACACTCCTACCCCACACACTTGTGGTTAGTTGATCTTTCTCTTGGCACTCAAAGATTAGTGAGTCCTCATGTTCCGAGGACTGGGACTCCGTTATTGGTTTCTTTATTTCAGTTTTCATTCATATATATATGGTGTAAAGGTTATGTCTCAACCACTTTCTTTTGATGTAATAGATGGCTTGTTGATACTATGTTAGACTTCCGTTATGTCGAACTCTTTCCTTTATATGATATTGTTACTTTTGAAATCTTTATTTCTATGATCTTGTATAATATATGTTAAGTGACTTTTGTAGAGCCTTTTGAGATTCTATACACCATGTTACACCTAGGTATACTTTGGATCGTGACAAGGATATACCCACGATTGACTCGGATACCACGCATGATATACTAACGGTTGGCATGAATATCATTCTTAGTATGGGAATATTCATATATGATTGGCTTGGATACCATGTCGGTAACTAGTAATGGTTGGCACGGGTAGAATGCCTAGTACACTAATAGTTTGTTTGTGGGTTCCATGAGAGAACCGAATTTACTTTTTCATGGCGTGATGATTACATGTTTGGTTCCATAAGAGGACCAAATTTAGGTATTATGTCATATTTATCGCATGTTGGTCCTTCAGGAGTTGGGTTGGTTATTTTAAATTGTTGGGCTGGTCCTTGGATAGACTAGGGGTGCATACTATATATCGTAGTGATGTTTTAAGGATCTTTGGATGTGTGGGTTATTTGAATGGTATGTTGAATAAATTATGGCTTATTGTAATGTTGTGGATCATGTGAATTGTGAATGTTAAGTTTGGGTGAAGATTGGGAGTCAAAGTTATGTTTCTGATAGTGGTTAGCATTGTGTGTTATATGTTTTGCCAAATCAACTAACGACCAAGGTGTTGACTTAAGAGTTTTTATAACAATAGCAAAAACAAGATACTTATAAAAATAAAATTATTTTCATTATTTTAGGTTGTTCACGCTATCTGAGAGAGTGCGTACACTATTTACTCTTTATGCTCGATGGACAAAAATTGATATAATAATACCAGCTCAAAATTATTTAGAGGAGATAATTGAACCTTCACAAAGTTCAAGTGTATTCTTGAAATTCAGACTTAAAAAGCTATGTGAGAAAATGGTCAAATTTTCTCCTAATCTATAATCGGATTCTCAACTATACACTCATATTTTACGGGAATCATATTACCCCCTTGGACTATTTTAAAGAGAAATAATTATACCCTTAAGTGATGACATGGCACAGAGAGTTTGCTGACACTCTTAAAGACATGTGAAAGTCAAAGAACTGATAAAAAATATTTTTAAAATATTTTAACTTTTTGTTAAATATAATTTTTCAAATTTTGCCTTTATTTTTATTTTCTTTACTTTTTTTACTTTCCCTTCATCCTCCCCCCCCCCCCCTCTCAGTCTCTCTCTGTCATTAGTCAACACTCACCCCACCTGTACATTTCCTCCACCACCATCACCATAGCAACCACATCTTCTAATACGATTTCATAACTTGTCTCACTATTACTCACAATCATTAACACTACAAATCACCATCAAAATTACCAAATAATCGTTAAAATTATTATTTATGTAGTCAAAAAACTAAATATTCATTAATTATTTTCTTGCTCTGGTAAAATTTATCAACCTTCAAATCTTAATTTTTAGTCTCTATTATCGCCTGATAAAGGAATCTAAAATCTAAACTACACACGATAAGATTTCATGAACTTGAGCAGCAACCCTTAATTGATTCTACTCAACCCCAAAAAACGTGATTTCTTCGAGTGTAATACTTAGAATGTGTAAATCCTCCACTATTTAAAAAAGAAATCAAAAGGTCATATTCATACCCAATTTCAAGAAGATTAACGAGAAGTTCAAACTTGAATTGGTGCTGAAATTGTGGAATATGAGTGGAAACGGTGAAAGGGGTTGTCTAAATAGCTAATAAAGTTGTGGTGCTGCTGCTAATGAATATTGATATTTGATTTTGTGGGTTATGAAAGGTGGAGGTGGGGTTGGGGGTGACTAGAGAGGAATGGGGTGGAGAGAGATAAATGTTTTGGAGTGTTACAATGAAAGAAATCAAAGCATAGCTTTGGAGAAGTGAAGAGTGGAGAAGATGATGATGAAGAATAACAATTATGTTTTTTCTTCTATTTAGATATATATGATATTTGACAATTGGCAGGCGTGTGGTGCACACTACATGGAAAGGATATGGATGTCTAGTTTTAGGGTTGTATATATTCCACTTTAAAATAGCCCAAGGGGGTAATAAGAGCTTCGTGAAATATAAATGTGTAGTTGAAAATTCGACTATAGATTGAGGGGCATTTAACCATTTTCTCATGTTTTGTCCTAAATCAATAAAGGACCACTAAAAGCATCTTCACATCTACAAACAGAGGCGGACCCACCCCTCTAGGTGGGGTGCACGTGCACCCGTTAACTTCAGAAAAAATCATGTATATATATGTATATATATCTTGAGAAACTGACAGAAATTAGGATATAATTAATAGTGCACCCATGAAAAACATAGGAGTGTCATTATGTTGTTGTACAAGCTAGAGGATCCACCCGCAATCTGGTTTAAATCCAGCTAGAGTGTTTATTTCACGGTTTTTATTTAAGTTTATCTTAGAGCTCATATTTCAGCTAAGGTAATATTGGTGCACCCAAAGTCTTCAAATCCAGATTTGCCAAACAGATATTAATTTTCTACGTTTTTTATTTAGGTTATATGATTAAATTTTTTTACTTTATATCCAAATCTTGAAACATTAAAAAACTAATATATAAATATTTTTTTCTTTTTCTCCTGGTTGTTCATCGCTTATATTGTTTTATAATATTATATTTATTGCTCTTCTTTTTTACGCTTTAGAGGTTAAACTTTGCTACGTTTCTTTTTTTAACAAAATGTATGTTATAATAAATTATAAAGAAGGAAAACAGCTCAACGATTAATTGAACAAATTTTGAATGATGAAATCAAAATACTTTTATACCAAGACAAGAAATACTCTTTTTGTTCAAGAATAATTTCACCTTTTGATATGCATTAACTATTTTAATTTCGAAATTTTCATTTTATGAGATAATTTATTGCCTCATAAATATGTATCATATGTTTTAAGTTACAAGTTTAAAGTATTTTTATTTTTTAAACTTTTGTAGCGTTTTTCTATAGAGTTAAAACTTGAAAAAGAAAAAAAAGAGTTTTTGAAGTTTATTGGAAAATAGTTTTGAAATTTGAGGTTGTCTTTGGACATTGTGACACCCCGTAGTTTAGTAGGCTAACTAGCGCTAAGTGTGAGGGCAACAAGCCAAGAACTAGGGGCGAGAACCAAGGAAAAGGGGCAGGGTCCAAGGTTGCCAAGCTTGCCAAGACATTGCCCTCCACCACGGAGGTGTAGGCGGCTCGTAGTGGCCACCACGGCTCGTGGTGCCACCTGTGGTTTAGGCAGTAGCTCCCAAGGGCTGCCCAAGTTGGGCTCACCTTCACAAGCCACTTCACGGTCAGTGGTGATGACCACGGCTCGTGGGAAGGCTCGTGGTGATGACTTCAACTCCTAAGGGGCAAGACAAGGTGGCCTAGCTACTGGTCCAAGACCATGAGCAGGACCACGGCCAGTGGTGACTGGTGAGGACCACGGCTTGTGAAGGCTGACCAGTAGGCTGCCAAGTAAGGGTTATTTTGAGACTTTCCGGTTTGAGTTAGATTAAAGTGAGGTCATTTTGTATAAGCCTAGTACACCTATATAAGTGATTTTAACCCTTTAAACTCATCATTCAAGTCATATTTTTCAAAACCCAAAAGATTTCCCCAAATTTCCTCCCCTCAAATATTTCTCTCTCTAGAAACTAGAAGAAGTAGAAGAAGGAAGTTCAAGCTAGGTTCAAGGTCAAGGCTCAATTCCTCCATTGAAGCTTAACATTGGACTTTGTTGTTAAGGTATGATATATTTCATCTATGAATACGTTTCATCTATGAATACCTTTCATCCTTGAGGTTCCTTCAAAATTCAATTTCAAAAGAAAGATAGAAATCCCTTATTGTTATGGTTTGATTCAAAAGTCATGGATTCCTTTCAAACTTGATTCTAATGGTTGAATTATGTTATACTAAGCATGAATTGATGATTTCCTATGGTTTTCATGATGTATCCACAAGAACCCATGTGATTCCCATATTTCTCAATTGTGATCTTATGATGTGGTCTTTGTTGATGAAAGAGGAATTTTATGAATTGATGCATGAGGTGATATAATCACATGAATTATAATGAAATCCATGTCAAATGTTTGAATTCTAGATGTGATGATTGTAAGTAGGTTTAAAACCTTGAAAGAGTAAGTATGAAATTAGAGAAAAGACATTAAGTGACACTTGAAATTGTCCTGAATTTTCAAAAAGACACCTAAACTATGCAAGTGTCTTATTACCCCCCTAAACAATCCTGAACTGATATTATTACATCATTTCTTATCCACCTAGCATGGAGAGTGTATGCACTCTCTTAAAGAGCGTGAACAAACTAAAAAAATGAATATAATTTTATTTTTACAAGTATTTTTCTATAAAATGTTTTCTTGTTTTTCTTATTATTTTAACTTTTTCTCCTTATTATTTTTTTCTTTTTCTTTTTCTTTCTTCCTTCTTCAAAAATTCATTGTCATCTTCATTAAAACTTCTCACTTTCAGTGTCACTTTTTACCACAACTCCACCTCCCTTTTATACTACTATTAGTTTAACTCTCTTCAATTTAAAAATTATATCTAAATATTTTATTACATTTCGAACAATTTGATAAACACATTAGATTTCAATATGATTAGTAGGTATTATTTAGTTTTTTTATCCAAATTTTAATTAAACTTTTTCAATTTTTGGAGAATTCTTATTCTTTCAAAATTATCATTTCTAGTTTTGAAGTTATATGAAAATGAGATAAATCAATTGATGATACCTTCAAAATTTTAATTTTTCTTAGAAAAATAATTAGTTTTGTTATCAATAACTCAACAAAGTCTAGAAAATAGTATACTTTTGGAAAGAAAGGAAATTGACCGAAGAAGAAGAAGAAGAAAAAAAATGGAAGGGTTCAACTTGACGTGTGAGTGGGGTGAGGTGAGGGTGGGAGGAGAAGAACAAGAAGAAAGAAAGAAAGAAAGAAAATGGAGGGAGGGGTAGCTTGAAAGTAGGGGTGGAAAATGAAGTAGAAATTAAAATGAAATTAAAATTAAAGTAATAAAATTAAAATAAATCAAAAAGTAAAAGAGAGAAATAAAGAAAAATTTAAAATGAAAAAAAATAAAATATATTTCAAATTAAATTAACACGTGTCACACAATGATTGGTGTGTGATAACACTTGCCATTTAAAATTTGGAATTGATCGAAAAATTATGTAATAATATATGTTCGGAATTGTTTTGGAGGGTAATAGGACCCCCGCATAGTTAAGGTGTCTTGTTGAAAATTCGAGATAACTTCTGGTGTCACTTTATGTCTTTTTTTCTATGAAATTATGCATGTTTTATGAACTTTATGTAAATGTTATAAGAATGCTTTGAGAGTAAAGTGTCAATGATTATGATAATGTTGTTGTGTTGATTGAAAGGACATTCTCATGAACACATAATGAACATGATGTGGAAGTTTTTCTCATATAATGAAGATTTTAAGGTTGAAAGGTTTTCTCACCGAATTGAATCTAAGACTTACATGTAGACATGGACGGTGAAAGGTTTTCTCACGCATGATCTAAGAGTTATCCTAATGAACTAACTTGGATTGGTTGTCAAAGACATCCTTCCATGAGACATGAGTTAAGTTAGACTTAATAAGTACTCTGTGGGATTTATGCTTAGCACCGAGTGGATATTGAAAAGAGATGGAAACCTTTTACGTCAGTTGAGTCTGGGCTTCCCATGTATGTCTCATGAAATGGAAGCCTTTTAGGTCAGTTGAGTTCGGATTTCTAGTAACAATCTCTGTATCCCATAAACTACGTGCCCCCATAGGTTATTTAGCTAGTGGATCCACCTAAGCTAACAAACCATGGTTCTACCTTAGGCAAGTAGGACAACCCTTTTCGGTATGGGTAACATCGGGTGATCATGTTATAGCTCACATGGTCTCATGTCAGTTAAGGCTTATCTCCCACAACAAGAACATGAATAATGAACTAAGGTTACTTCAACAAGTTTTTACATGAGTTCAAAGGTGTTAAAGATGATGTTGACTTATATTGTCCATGTTTATGACTTAGGATTTCTAATCTCTTATAAGATGTTTAAACTTGGCAATTTGCATGCTTTGAAATGAAATGTCCCTTTTAGCATGTTTTAAGTATTTTCTTTCATAGTTATCATACTTGGTATATTTTTGTATTAACGCATACTTTTATCTACATTTTTCTCAAATATAGGGTCCAGCAGTCAGGGTCAGTTTCGTGGCTAAGTGTTGATCTTGAGATTTTGGCTTTGGTGAGTCCTCATGCTTCGAGGACGGAGTTTTATTGTTTAGTTCCTTTCTTGTATTGCTACTTTTGAACATGAGGTATGTGCTAGGCCCAATTTCATTTGATATTGTAATAGATGGCTATGATGAGACAAGTGTCTAGACTTCCGCTTTCTTTTATGAAAACTTTTTAAGACTTGAAATGTGTTTTACTCTTATTTTTCTATTTCTTATGTTATGAGGACTAAGTGGTTTGTATGGAGTCCTTCGGGGTTCTATACGCCTTGTCACATTTAGGGGGTACCCCTGTGTCGTGATAAACATGCATTCTACTTGGGGGGAAATTGAAGACTTTTGAGCGGAGTGATATTTCACCAAAATTTCAAAAAAAAAATGATCTGGACAAATTTTATGGAATTTGAATTTTTTTTAGAAGATAGATTTTTCAAAAACTAATCAAATTTCATGAACAGAATGATGTTTTCAAATTTTTAAAAGAAAATTCTACTCTCAAAATCTACGATCAGATAGGAGGTTTGTCCATGATAAAAATATTGTCACATGAATTGAGACAAAACGTCAATATGTTTTCCAAGCAATTCTATAATCTAATTGTTCTGTAATTAAAAAAGAGAAGTTAAAATCATATTTCAAAATTAAATATTATGATAAATAAGAGCTTGTAATTCAATAATGCAAGTTTACATGTAGAACTCTTACAGTATTATATATGATATAATAAAAAATTTAAAATACTTACGTTAATATTTATGATATATCTTTTTTATTTTATTTTCCATCAGAGAATCGATATCTGCACTAAAGTTCGATTATTTCAAATTTACTGCATGTAAAACATCATTTAGAGGAAACACGCTTCAATGCTCGATTATTTTGAATTTACTGCAAATAAAACTTCATTTAGAGGAAACACTCTTTACCTAATATTATCATGCTTACCAAATAGAACAAAAATGATCTCATAATATATTAATAAAAAAGTAAAGAGAAAAAAGAGAAATGAGTGTATGGAGTGGTGTATGGAGTGAGTACTCCCAGACACGTGGAATCAGAGGTGAATTCAGGATTTCAAAAAGACGGGTGCATCATTGTCAAGGGCGGCTCTGCTCCTTTAAGAAAAAGGCAACCATTTTAGGCTATCAAATTTGAGGGCCTCATTATTTTAGCAATAATAGATTATAGATTTTTCATAAGAAAACTATTAAATATAATATTCGGGGAAAATAATATTTAAAAAAAATTATTAGAAGTTTGATATATTTCGAGTACTATGTCACAAGAAAAATTAAATGCATTGGTTATATGAATTATTGATTGGAAAAGAATTATTAAAGGAAACCATTTATTAAAAAAAATATGCAATTTTGCGTCTCAAGAAATTTAAAAAGTACACTTTATTAAAAGAAAATGAATTTTTTTCAAAAAATTAACAAACAATGGTGCTCTTTAATTAATTTTTAAAAAGAGGTCCTTTTTCATTTTCCAAAAAAATAACAAACAATGATGCTCTTTAGTTAATTTTTAAAAAGTGGTCCTTTCTAGGAATCAAACGATCAACCTCACAATCAAACCAACCCTTGAACCAATGAACTATCCAATGATTTATGATCATGAGTTCCTTTATTTAATATTTAGGCCTCATTTGTTTGCACTTAATGGAGGTCTGAATCTTAATCATTTAGATTCAGTCCATTAAGTGTGTTTGGTTTTTAGGTCTGAATCTTAATGATTCAGATTCAGCCCATTAAGTTTATTTGTTTTTTTTTTTAAAAGTCTCTTAATGGACCTGAAAAGGTCTGAACGGATCAGATCTACAGGAGAATATTAACACCATTAAGACTTATTTAATAAGTTATTAAATAATACGGTATCGCCTCTCTCGATCTTTGTGTGACTTTTAAAATACTTTTTATTCGTGATTTTCTTTATGTTATGCTTGATGATTATGCTATTTTTTTAATCAAAAAGTAATATTTTTTGTTGAAATGATTTTTTTTATAACATTTTATTTATATAATGTTTGATTTCATATGCACATACAGATATTGAAAACAAATAATAATCATTCAGTATTCAGATTTGGAGACAACATCTTAATATTCAGATGTGTATTCAGATCTAGACACCTAGCTCTTAATGCAAATCTTAATGTTCAGACGTGTATTCGGATTCAGAGGTCTTAATCTTAATGAGAACAAATAAGGTCTTAGTATATTTTAAAAATTATACAAATAATATGTCGAGTTTTGTCGGATGACCACGAATTCCGCTGACCCATTTTTGCCACTTAAATTCGCCCCTGCATGAAATAAGATTTTCGTGAGTCTTGAGAAAAAAGGAGGATATTTTCAAATATTTATCAAAAAGTTATTAGTTTTAAAAAAAAAGTAGGGAAAATCACATAAATATGCTACATTAAAAAAATATTTACCATCTATGACAATATAATTTTTCTAACTAAATATAACAATTTTTTGGAATTAAACAAATTGTACAGGCTATCTTCGCTTGCCTTTTTCTCTAGCACTTTTTTCTCTTACTTCTCTTCTTCTTTGTCGTCTCTTTCTCTGTCACTTTATCTTCCTCCTTTTCTTCTCCTTTTTATTCTTCTTCTTCTTCTTTAAAATTTTCATTAAAATAACTATCCTAAAATCAGTTTTTTCCTATATTTCATCATTTTTATCCAAAAATACGACGAGAAGAGAAACAGAGATAGAAAATTTGCACAAAATTATGTTTTCAAGCAGCAATTTCAAATCTCTAAAATTAAAGCAGCAAGAACTCACCATTGATGATTATTATAAAGCTTCAAATTTTAAATTCATTATTTGAATTTTACGAATTTGTGATTAGTTTTGATAGATTGTTCTTACAAATAATTGAAAATGTCGTTTGGAGTTTATATCTCAATTGTAAAAGGGTTTGGTTAAGTTTATAATTGATTTTAGGAGAAATATTAGATAGAAACTCAAAAAAGGTTAATTTTATGGAACTGTATTGCAATTGTATTAAAGTTGTATTAGATATGTTTTATAATTGTATTAAAGTTGTAAACAATACATTTTATTCATGAGTAATACAAGTTTAATTCAGTCTATAGATTATTGTCTTGTCTTTCGTTAGTTACGTTTTTTATTTATTCTTA
>JAJOOS010080687.1:0-23877 GCA_029582725.1 Solanum chiquidenum | reverse complement strand
TGTATTATTAGGTAAAATAAATGGCGCTTGCGGAGGATAAATAGATTTAACAATTTTTCCTGTTTCATCTTCGTATGACCGTTCAAGAACGTTGATGAATAACGGCATATAAGTAGTTATAAACCAAGGTACAAAGAACATAATATGATTATGTAAAGCACAAGTTTCATAAAATTCTTGAGAAATATTATATAGATCTTCTTCACTATAAGTGTCAAAAAACCAAGTTTTAAACCGGTTCCATTTTTTATTTGAGAAATCCTTTTGAATATATTTTCTTGTTAAGAAGATTGTGAATGTAATAGGGGGATGACACAAACAGTAAATATATGTGAGGTATAAAATTTGAGACTTCAACCTAAATGATTGTAATTGTAATACTCTATGGTGTAATTTTATTCTAATAAAAATGCGAAATAAAAAAAAAAAACTCACACATAATGATAACGTGATCATAATTAACTATGCCATAATATATCAATACACAAAACGATATTCTTTCAACATAAAAAGTAATTACAATCGGACCCAAAATGTGTTTCTTATATAATATAATAATCATTGTAAATCTGCTTGAGAAAAATGTGCTAACAAAATACAATCACGATATAAACATTATAATTTTTATTAAATTTAACTTAAATAATAAAGATATGTAACTAAAATTCATCAAATTACAATATATTAAAATAAATATATTTCTTTTATGTATATTACATTTTGATCTACTGCGAATATTATAAAGTGATAATTTAAATTAACATGTTTAATTTTGTATATGATCTAACGTCATATACAACATAAAGAAAGCAATTGAACATTCACAAAATTTCTACGTACCAAACAATGAATTGATAGTAAATTTTGTTATTCTCTTGTAAAAAAGATAAATTGTACATACCGTAAAATATAGAGATAATTTTAAAGTTATAGATAAATGTTCATAAAATTTGTGTAACAACAATTTTGAATTTTTCCATATATTCTATTGGAGTGATTGCTAAGTTATATTTCATAGTATATTATATTATATCGTATTATTATTTAAATAAATTAAATATTTTGATAGATTGCATTTTTTTTGTTATTATATAATCCCCGTATCAATAATTTAAAAGATAATAGAAATATAGGATATAAGGTAAGATTACTATAAAAAACAGAATAAAGGATAAAATGAGATTATTAGATACTATGAATACATATTAAAAATGGAGAGCTTAATGACATAATCAGATCAACGTTAAATAAAATCATATTCTTAATCGTTACCAAATACAAAAGTAGAATAGAGGATAAAATAAGATTATACAATGCTAATAAATAGAGATAAAATAAAAAAAGAAGGAGAGATTAATGACGTAATCACACCCAATTGATCGTTAAATAAAATAATTTTTTTTATCATTAGCAAATAGAATAAGTAACAGTCTTTTACTACATCACCAAATCAATCACTAGACAAACTGAGATTTTTTAATTTCAAAATAACGACATAATTACATCAAATCGATTATCGGATAAAATAAGATTTTTCATCGTTACTAAATATAAATAAATAACAACCATCTAAACACATTGTAAGCAGCCTGTACTTCATCATCTTCTTCTTCACCCATTTCACTTTCAATCAACCGACACAGAAAAGTAAACAACAAAAACAGAAAAAAGAAGAAGTAAAGGGAGTAGTTGAGTGATCAAAGAAATACTTAAAAATGGTGAAATTAATTAAATAAAATGGAAATAATTGGAGATCTGATTTTCTCTCTCTAGAGCTGTCGGTGGAGTGATTTTTCTCTCTCTAAAACTAAAGCAAGCTTCACTAATTCTCAGTCACACTTGGACAGGGCAGCTCTTGTGTCGCTTTCGTCTCATCTAAGCTGAGCCAACTAGCCCAATTATTAATTACCAAAAAATGTATTTTTCTTCAGACACGACATACTAACAAATACTATCTCCAGCTAATACGCACAGTCTACACTCCAATACCCCTTTCATATATAGCTGTGTATTTATTGGCACCCAAAGAAAGCAGAGGAGGAAGAGAGAGAGAGAGTGTTGTCGGCAATGCTCTGCTGATCTTTCATTTTCTTGATATTTTGGCTTCTGGGTCTCTCTCTTTATCTGATTTTATATTGTGGATCGAAGGATCTGTGGTTGGGGGTTTCTTGATTTATCGGATCTCGAGGTACATTTTGCCCTCTTTTTTGAGAAATGTTGGTGGATTTTCTCTTTCTGATGAGGGAAATTTGATGAAATTAGAAAAAGGATGGATTTTGATTTGTGGGGTTTTCAGTTGACTGGGGGGAGGGGATTTACTTTAATTAAAATGCTTGTGATTGTTCTTTCTTGAATGAATTCTCCTTCTGACTGAACAAAGAGCTAAATAGACTGTTCTTTCTTTTAATTTTTTATGTTGTCTTTCCTGATTTGCTTTATTTTTCTTGGTAATTGAAATAGATCTGATCTGTAATTTGGGCATGTTGGTTGGCGACTTATTGAGCTGAGACTGGTAGCTGATTGCAAATCCGTTGTTTACATCTAAGTGGACTGACAATGGATCCAGAAGGTGATGTGAAGGTTAGTTCATGAAAGGAACACATAAAGACTCTACCTTTACCTTGTTTTTTTCACAATTGCTGTTCAGATTGGTGTGATGATATCATTTCTTGTCAGTTTCCATTATGGGTTTGGTATTTTGGCCAGTTAATTTGTATGTGGTGTTCCACTTCCTTGTGCTCTGTGTCAGTATCAGGTTGAAATGTTTGTAGTAATTTGTCAAGAACTGAACTTTAATGTTTTACTGTTGTTCCTATTGTATTTCAGAAGGTCTTAGAATGTTTAGATCTTTGATGTCAAGCTTAATTTAGAATTGTTCTACCAAGTGTGAGTAGAAGTAGTTTGTCTGATCTTGTATGATTTAGATTCAAGCTTGAATGATAATTTAGCAAGCTTATAAATAAGTGAGGAAGTTTCTTATTGTGCTGATTTTTTTGCATAGGGGAAGTCCTTGAAGACCTTAGGTGGTCAAGTCTGTCAGATCTGTGGTGATGGTGTTGGCACTACTGTGAATGGCGAGCCATTTGTTGCTTGCGATGTCTGTGCCTTCCCTGTTTGTAGGCCATGCTATGAATACGAGAGGAAGGACGGGAATCAATCTTGCCCACAGTGCAAGACCAGATACAAGAGACATAAAGGTATGGTTTATTCTGATTGAGCAATTGAGTTGAATAGCTAATAGATCATGAAGTAAGAGACCTTTAGGTTTTGAGTCTGGTGCATGATTGTATATGCTGACTGGCAACTTTTTTATACAACATGATAAAATGGCTTTGCTAAAACAATTATTTACCATCAAGAGATTACGCATGAAGTTAACTTGCATAATCTCTGCATCTTGCTAATCTATTGAAAGATTTGAATGGCAGTTAACTTGATTAAGTCCAAGACTATTCTGATTTGAGATCTTGATGTGCTGTATTACTTGATTGTAACAGGAAGTCCTGCTATAAGTGGTGAAAGTGTAGAAGATGGTGATGCTGATGATGGTGCCAGTGATCTAAATTACTCTTCTGAAAATCTGAATGAGAAGCAAAAAGTGGCTGACCGTGTGTTGAGCTGGCACGCGACTTACGGACGGGGTGAGGAGACTGGTGCTCCAAAGTATGATAAGGAGGTCTCCCACAATCATATTCCTCTGCTTACAAATGGAACAGATGTATGATTCACAGTTGCTAGTTTTTCATGTTATTATCTTCCCCCTTTCCTTGACTGTCTTGCCTGGTATAAATAATTGAATGAGTGACTGAATTCTTGTTGTCTTCTTACCTCTAGGTTTCTGGGGAATTGTCTGCAGCATCACCTGAACGCTATTCAATGGCATCTCCTGGACCTGCTGGTGGTGCAAAACACATCCATCCACTTACATATTCAACAGATGCTAACCAATCACGTATGTTCCTGGTTTGTTCTACAAGTGGTTACAGAATTATTTCTTCCTCATCTCTGATTCTAGATATTTGAGGCTCTACTTTTCTTATTTGGCAGCTAACATCAGGGTTGTGGACCCAGTAAGGGAGTTTGGATCCCATGGACTTGGCAATGTTGCTTGGAAAGAGAGAGTTGATGGCTGGAAAATGAAGCAGGATAAGAATGTTGTGCCGATGACCACTAGCCATCCTCCTTCGGAACGAGGAGTTGGGGATATTGATGCTAGTACTGATATTCTGGGGGATGACTCTTTACTGTGAGTTTTTTTTTTCTTCTGCTGGCTATGTTATGTATTTTCTGGTTTCTGAGTGGCTGTTTTGGTAGATCATCTCTGATATCTTCCTATTGTGAAGAAAATAAAAAAGGAGAAGAGAACAGAGTATTCTGTATTCGTGATATGTGCTGATCAGCATTCTGATGGAATGTTGAAGCATTCAAATTTTGTGTTGTCCTTGAATATAGAATGAGTTTCCTCTAATGGTACATCTTTGTTGGTGCAGCAATGATGAGGCTAGACAGCCTCTTTCAAGGAAGGTGTCTATTCCATCGTCTAGGATAAATCCTTACAGGATGGTTATTGTCCTCCGGCTTGTCATTCTTTGTATTTTCTTGCACTATCGGATAATGAATCCAGTGCCCAATGCAATTCCGTTATGGTTGTTATCTGTGATATGCGAGATTTGGTTTGCAGTATCTTGGATTTTGGATCAGTTCCCCAAGTGGCTTCCAATCAACCGTGAGACATATCTTGATAGGCTTGCACTTAGGTAAGAGATTGATCTTTTTCTCTTCATTCTTTTCTTTTCTATTTTGTTTTGCTCGTTCCCATTTTTATCTCTTATACTCAGTTTTAATCATGATGTGCGGTAGGTATGATCGTGAAGGAGAGCCATCACAATTAGCTGCTGTTGACATATTTGTTAGTACTGTGGATCCTTTGAAGGAGCCTCCTCTTGTTACAGCAAATACTGTCCTGTCCATTCTTGCAGTTGACTATCCTGTTGATAAGGTGTCCTGTTATGTGTCTGATGATGGTGCTGCCATGTTGACATTTGAAGCCCTATCTGAAACAGCAGAGTTTGCAAGGAAATGGGTTCCTTTCTCTAAGAAGTACAGCATAGAGCCACGAGCTCCAGAGTGGTATTTTTCTCAGAAGGTTGATTACTTGAAGGATAAAGTTCAAACATCATTTGTAAAAGAACGCAGGGCAATGAAGGTCAGTTTTAGTGTTTGCACTACCTTTTGTTGTTTTCTGTTTGTTGTGTGCTCATAATGTTTCTTGGAATCATAACACAGAGGGAGTATGAAGAGTTCAAAATTCGCATCAATGCCCTCGTTGCAAAAGCTCAAAAGGTCCCTGAAGAAGGATGGATTATGCAAGATGGTACACCATGGCCTGGAAATAACACTAGGGATCATCCTGGGATGATTCAGGTAACTTTTAATTCTTCTTTGTTGGATGTATTTTTATTTTTTAAGAACAAACTATATCAGTGTTTTTCAATTACTCTAACTTGCAGGTATTGATGATTGGATCTTACTTTAATCCACGAGTTTGACATTGGTCTTGCGTACTTACGATTAGCTTTTCTCTGAAAATTTAAACTTTTGTGGGGGCATTTTCTGTTCTGGGAGTAACTGTGTTATCTCTGGTTGTTGCGTACAGGTTTTCTTGGGACAAAGTGGAGGACTTGACAGTGATGGAAATGAGTTGCCACGACTAGTGTATGTTTCTCGTGAGAAGCGTCCTGGCTTCCAACATCACAAAAAGGCCGGTGCCATGAATGCACTGGTAAGTTGTTAATATTGGAGTAGTTTATCCCTCCCCCCTCCCCCCCCAAAAAAAAAAAAAAAAAACCAACAATCTTGACATAAATGGGGCATCTTTATCATATACAATGATCGTGCAGGTTCGCGTGTCAGCAGTTCTTACTAATGGACCGTTTATGTTGAATCTTGATTGTGATCATTACATAAACAACAGCAAGGCATTGAGAGAAGCAATGTGCTTTTTGATGGATCCTAACCTTGGAAAATATGTCTGCTATGTACAATTCCCTCAGAGATTCGATGGTATTGATAGGAACGATCGATATGCCAACAGGAATACCGTTTTTTTCGATGTAAGTTTGGTGTTTTATGCAGTTCATGCGCTTATATGAGATTATTTCATGTGGATCTTGGTGTGAAATCTTTTTTTGTTGTTGAACCAGATTAACTTGAGAGGTTTGGATGGAATTCAAGGCCCAGTGTATGTGGGTACTGGATGTGTCTTCAATAGAACAGCTTTATATGGTTATGAACCTCCAATTAAGCCAAAGCATAAGAAGGCAGGGTTCCTCTCTTCCTGCTTCGGTGGATCAAGAAAGAAGGGTTCTAAATCAAGTAAAAAAGGCTCAGACAAGAAGAAATCTAGTAAGAATGTTGATCCCACTGTGCCAATATTCAATCTGGAGGATATAGAGGAGGGAGTTGAAGGTATAGTTCAAATTACTAAATCTTTTCACTTCATGTTATCTTTGTCTGAGTACTTCACCAATCCCAGAATGATCACTCTGATGCTTTATACCACACCTTACTCAGCAACTCCTTTTAGTAAGTTAATTGGCAAAGCTGTTGCATCATCAGGGGAAAAAAAAGGAAAAATTGCAAGTTGCTAAATCCCATGGATTTCAATACGGATACTTTTCAACATCAGTAGACAGTCACTTCCTTCTTCATCATTTAGACTTATCTAACTTGTAGTTCGTTGCTTTGGATTACCTCAAATATTCTTCATGAAATTACTTCTGAACCGGAAAATAGAAGATGACCACTACCTTTAGTGAGTAGGACTTGTATAGTACCCAGGACACACCAAGTAATGGTTGTTCGACAATGAGAATTTTGTCCTATATTCTTTTGCTTTCTTAAGAGTGAACCGTGCGTGTTCTCCTTGCTTCTGGAATCAGGTTTGCCATCGTCCAATAATGGAAGTAAAAAAATTGAACTTGTAGAGCTGTCACATATAGACAACAATGTCATTTCTAAGTCTGGATTGTGTCGTACCTGCCCTCGCAAACAGAAATATGGCTATGCCTTTCCTGAAGCTTTTAAAATGGACCTAAGTTCAGATTTCAGAAATGTTGAAAAGAGGAGATGCACATGGAACTTCTTTATGCTGTTGACTAGCTTGTAGAATATCAATTAACCAATTGTGATCCAATCCATATTGTTGCTGTAGGAATTCTCCCCCATTACCTCACTTTATTTATTAGCTTGTTGAATATGGTTTTGTAAAACTTGTAACTGCTGATTGACACACAAAACTGCAAGAAGTATACTATTTCTAGGTAAGCGTACACTTGTGTGCCTTCTGTTGCTTGCCCTCACCACATTACCCGTTTCAATTTGTTTGTCTGGTTTTGACTTGGGAAGGAGTTTAATAAAGTTAAGAAGATTTTTAAATCTTGTGGTCTTAAACTAAAGATAGGTGGAATGTACCAAAATACCCTTTCATCTTGTGGTTTTAAACATGTCATGTGGAAGTTAGAATTAAAGAGTTGCCAAAAAAGGAAAAAGACATTCTTTTGAAATGACTAAAAAAGAAGTTAAGGCAAACACATTGAAACAGGGGAGTACTTACTAAAGAAACAGTAAAAAACACAAACTGTAGGCATGCATTTTATATGTTGGGTTAATTGCTTCTTGATTAGCATGCTAAAGTTATAAGCAAGGAATGCAACTCATCCCAGGCAAATATACACTTCTATCAAGTTTGAGAATTGAAGTACCCTTTTGTCCTCTTTATGCTTCTTGTGCACTCATTCTTTACAGGATTATCCTATTTCTTTATGCTTGAAGTCCCATACGTTTATGTGGTGGTTCACTATATTCTTGAAGTTTTTATTACTTCTTACACCCACTGTTTCTCCTCTCTTTCAATCATGAAATCAGGTGCTGGATTTGATGATGAGAAGTCACTTCTCATGTCACAAATGAGCCTGGAGAAGAGATTTGGGCAATCGGCTGTTTTTGTTGCTTCAACACTCATGGAGAATGGTGGTGTTCCTCAATCGGCTACCCCGGAGACCCTTTTGAAAGAGGCTATTCATGTTATCAGTTGTGGTTATGAAGATAAATCAGAATGGGGAACTGAGGTAATGCTGTGTTCTAGATTCCCGCCCCACAAGAGTCTAGGATAGGTAGGGAAGAGCCTGTAAGTGATGTGAATTAAGCTCACCATTGAAAAGGTTCTAGGATGAGTAGGAAATTGTAGATGGACAATCATTGCCACGGAACTCTATTAACTGAATTTTAGGTGACTTGTTACTTAGTATTTGACCTTCTGACAGAAAAAATAAACCAAAAAGAGATCCAGTGTCTAGTGTTATACCGAAAATTATATCTATTTCCTTAGATCTGGTGAAAGGAAAATGAGAGTTGCAGCATATACCCTTTAAAGAAAATGTCGAGCTACTTCTACATCACTAAATTCCCAGATGCATCGGTTTTTGGTACATTGTAGACACTAGAATTTCTTTGTGGTACTACTTGTTGTAGACTCTAACTGGACCATGATTGTTGTTACTATTGTGTGTTTGAATACTTAAATTTCGTTGTGTATGTGCAGATTGGATGGATCTATGGTTCCGTCACAGAGGATATTCTTACTGGATTTAAGATGCATGCCCGTGGTTGGCGATCTATATACTGTATGCCCAAGAGACCCGCCTTCAAAGGGTCAGCTCCTATTAATCTTTCAGATCGTCTGAACCAAGTGCTTCGATGGGCTTTAGGGTCGGTGGAAATTCTTTTCAGTAGGCATTGTCCTATATGGTATGGATACAATGGACGGTTGAAGTGGTTGGAGAGATTTGCTTATGTCAACACCACCATTTATCCAATCACTTCCATTCCACTTCTTATATACTGCACGCTTCCAGCTATCTGTCTACTTACTGGGAAATTCATTATCCCTCAGGTTAGCATTGGATCTCTAAATTCTTGTCAACTTGTTTGCATGCTTGTTATATCTTGGCTTCTTTTGCATATCCAAGGTTATTTAATACTACTGTTTATATAACACTTTTTTCCCTCTTAAGAAAAAAAAGACACTTTTCTAGATCTAGAAATAATTTTACTTTTAAATTTTCATTTTACCATTAATGACGTGATTATATAGCCACAGAAATGGTATGACATGTTTAAGATCACAAGTTCCAAAAGTCAAAAAGTCTTTTCTTTCTTAAGCTCCGGGCCCAGTACACTTTCACAGTCTTATATGATAAAAAGTGCACGCTTTCATATAAAATGAAACAGAATATTGTATTTGCTACACCTATGATCCCCCCATTTAATTTGAGTTCTTCAAGTAACCCGTCAGTTGGCCTTAAACTGCACGTAGTTACTAAACTTGGCCTTACATTGAACATACTTTCTTAAGTTGCTTTAACCCTTCTGGGTTTGGGACTTCCATGTTGGAGGTCTCAAGTTCGAAATCCCTTGCCAGCGAAAGCAAGGGGTTTGCCTTCTGGGTCGAGCTCGTCGCACCGGGCTTGCCTAGTGTGGGCTACCTCTCCTATGTGGTTTGTGAGCTATTGCATAGGAGCGGGGGTTTTACCCTATGCGCACCCAAAGGGTAGCGGCTGCGGGTTTTCCTTGTTATCCAAAAAAAAAAAGTTGCTTTATCATACATTTACCAAGATATCATTTCACAGGATTTATGATATGTTTATTTTTCTTTTGCAGATTAGTAACCTTGCTAGCATCTGGTTTATATCCCTCTTTCTTTCCATTTTCGCTACTGGTATTCTGGAGATGAGATGGAGTGGTGTTGGAATTGATGAATGGTGGAGAAATGAACAGTTTTGGGTCATTGGTGGTGTGTCAGCTCACCTGTTTGCCGTCTTCCAAGGGTTGCTCAAAGTGCTTGCTGGTATTGATACCAACTTTACTGTCACATCCAAGGCAACAGATGAAGATGGGGACTTTGCGGAACTCTACTTGTTCAAATGGACAACTCTTCTTATACCCCCCACTACTCTCCTCATTGTAAACCTGGTAGGAGTTGTGGCCGGCATCTCATATGCCGTCAACAGTGGTTACCAATCATGGGGTCCCCTCTTTGGTAAATTATTCTTTGCTTTCTGGGTGATCGTTCACCTTTACCCCTTCCTCAAAGGTCTCATGGGTCGTCAGAACCGGACACCCACTATCGTGGTCGTGTGGTCTATTCTTCTGGCCTCCATTTTCTCTTTGTTATGGGTGCGGATTGATCCCTTCACAACAAGAGTTACTGGACCAGATGTTCAGGCGTGTGGTATCAATTGCTAGGAAGGAACTCTCAAGTTTTGCATGCAAAGCAAATAATAGCGCGAAGGTCATCCAAGTGATGTTATCAACCATGCAAAATGAGTTGAAGATGTTCTGTAGCTGTGTAATCTGTCATGTTTTTCATCCAAACTTGGGTGTGTCCTTGTTGTTTGTCCATGTGAAGTGTACTTTATTTTGTGCAGAATGTAGCCATGTAAAAGCTCCTAATCGATCCAAGATCAAACAAGAGACACCAAATCGAAATTTGCTCCCTGTTCTAGGTTTTATCCCCAGATAGGAACTCTGCTTGATGTATACGAATTTCATATTTTGCTCCATTGAGATGGATGCAATGTTGTAACTTATAGTACCCTTAATGTTCTAGTGTATTTTATTTATTCATTCAAAATTTTGTGTTGCAACATGAAGACTCCAAAGGTTATTTATATGACAAAATTAGTTTGTTGTCCTTGGTTCATTTTCCTTCTTTAAATTCTCCTTCAGCTCTGAGTATCTTGTTTAACTCTGAAAGTGATCTCTTTCTTCTTTCTGCATATACCACTTTATATAAAAAAAACTGATCGATCTCGACTTGCCTAAATGTGGTACTAGAAGTTGAGTATAGTAAAAGATGATTCAGAGCCATCACTGTTTAAGTTAGTAATGTGAAGTTGAGGGCATTTTGGCATATTGGTTAGACTGCTAGGACTATTACAATTAGATTAGCCTCACTCAGCATATGAGTCTTGAAAAGGAACCAAAAACTTTTCACTTAAATCATAGCTGTCCCAGGCCCCAGCATCTATCTAAGCTTTCAATTTTCACCTACTAGCTAATAATTTTGTATATTTTCCCTTTCAGCATTGAAGTGCTCTCCATTTTCTCTTTGGCAATTCAACTTTTCTTCAGGTAAAAGAGGTTTTTTCTTGCTCTTCAATTGGTGAGATTAATTGATGGCTTATGCTTCTGTGGTTTCTCTTGCTCAAACTCTAGAGCAACTCAGTACCAGAATCCCAGGTTTGTTATCTGACCCAAAAATTCAATCTTTAGCTGCATCTCTTGATTATTTCAAAGCCTTTCTTGATGATAGTAATAAAAGTAGTTATTATCACCAAGAAAATATCAAAGATTTGGTTGGAAAGTTTAGAGATGCTCTCAATGAAGCTGAGAATATTATTGAACTAAAGATTTGTGAGATTCATCAAAGAGGAAATGAAGATTTAGTTGGAAGTTTAGGACCAGCAGTACAGAAGATTGAGTTACTAAGGGAAGAGTTGGTGCTGAGTCTTGAGACTTGCACAAGCCATGACCATGACATTGAACCTGCTGAAGATCATTTCGAGACGAGGCTTGGAAGTCCATCTAGACCTAGTTTTAATGCAAATTTGGAGAATGATGTTGTTGGTCTTGATGATGACTTGGAGAAGGTTATAGAAAGGCTACTTGGGTACTCATCCGAGAGAGAAGTCGTTGCAATTACAGGTAGGATTAATTTGACATATGATTTTTAAACTTTACCTATTAAAGTACATTATGGATAGATTTTGTTGATAAAATTGGTGACGTTATTGTTATAGTGAATAAAAGTAGCAAGCTTACTATTATAGTGAGTAAAGTTCAATTATTTTAATGCAGCAAAAGTAGTTCTGTCACTTTACTTTTATAAAAATGGATAGAGTTAAATGACCATATGTGAGATCAATCCTTACAGGTATGGGTGGGATTGGCAAAACGACTCTCGCTAAAAAAGCTTATGATTATCCTCGAGTTAGGTCTCGCTTTGATGTTCATGCATGGGTTACAGTATCTCGAGAATATGGAATGAGGAGGTTGCTGTTAAGTCTAGTCCGTTGCATTCCAGGTATGACGACAGATAAGCTTGTAGAGAAAACTGAGGATCAGTTAGCGGAGTCATTATATAGAAAACTTAAGGATCGAAGATATCTTATTGTCATTGATGATATTTGGAGTACTAAAGTTTGGGACGATGTAACAAGATGTTTTCCAGATGATGACAATGGAAGTCGAATCATATTAACGAGTAGGCTTAAGGATGTGGCTGCTTATGCTAATCCTGATAGCCCTTTGCATGAGATTGGGGTATTAAGTTTAGATGATAGTTGGAAATTACTCTCCATTAAGGTATTTGGGGTAAATGATCTTTGTCCTTCTGAGTTAGAGGATATCGGGAAGCAAATAGTAGAAAGATGTGGTGGACTTCCTTTGGCAATTCTGGTGGTTGCAGGGCATCTTTCTAAGATTTCTAGGAGAAGAGAAAATTGGATCATTGTTGCCAAGACTGTTAATACAGTTGTTGCGAACGTTCCTGATAAATGCCTAGGAGTGCTCGGTATGAGTTACAATTACCTGTCGAACCACCTCAAGCCATGCTTCCTCTCTATGGGTGCTTTTCCGGAGGATTTTGAAATAAAAGCTCGGACATTGATCCAAGTTTGGGTTGCTGAAGGGTTTCTAAAAGACGAAAGGGTCAAGAGCTTGGAAAAAGTTGCAGAAGAGTGCTTGGAGGATCTTATTAGTAGAAATCTAATAATGATTAGAAAGAGGAGGTTCAATGGTGAGATCAGAAGTTGTGGCATACATGATTTGTTGAGGGACTTGAGCTTAAGAGAAGCTCAGAAAGAGAAGTTCCTGCACGTGACATCAGCTCGATATGTTTCAAACTTCCTAGCACAGAGGAATGAGGGTCGTGGCTTCAGCTTTCTTTCCAACATTTCTCTAAATGATTCTAGTGAGTTGTCATCTCATGTAACTCGATCGATGTTTTTCTGGGGTAAACTGTTAATCTCTGCTCCGCCTCATAGGCAAATTTCCTTATTCGCGAGTTTCAAACATATCAGAGTGTTGGCAATTTTTTCTCATATGTTCCCTGCATTTCCAGCTGAGATAACACAACTAACTCATCTAAGGTACCTTTGGATTCAATCAAATGGTGGTCTCCCCGTATCAGTGTCTCATCTTTATAATCTGCAAACCTTGGTATTTCAACAGCCGGAACTGTATTATATGCACAAAACTTTGGTTCTGCCTCGGGATATCTGGAACATGACACAGCTAAGGCGTCTGCGTCTACTGAGTGGCAATTATCTGCCTAAGCCTAAAAGAAGTACCACAACAGATGATGTTTTGGGGCTCAGCAATCTGGAGGAACTTTCTCACTTATGTTTTTCTAGCTGTACAGAGGAAGTCTTTTCATGCCTTCCCAATATACGTAAACTGAGTATCCTCGATGCTGCATCAGACGATGCATCTGAATACTTAAAAAATCTGGTACATTTAGAGAAACTTGAAACATTGAAATGCATCTGCTATGGCCAGAAGCGGCTCACCTTGTCAAACTGGTGTGGTTCCCTAACATCTGTTAAGAGGTTAATATTATCCGGTTGTCTTCTGCTTTCTGAAGACATGGCTAGTCTAGCTGCATTGCCCAATCTTGAAGTGCTTAAACTTAGAGATAATGAGTTTGAAGGTTGTGCGTGGACACTAAGTGATGAAGACGAATTTAGCCAGCTAAAGTTCCTACTGCTTTCTGAGCCACGTCTAGTGAACTGGGAAGCTAGTAGTGTTAACTTCCCAAACCTTCAAAAGTTAGTTTTGAGGAAATGCATCCGTCTTGAGGAAATACCAATCGATATTGGAGAGATATGTACATTGGAGATGATTGAACTGATTTGCTGCAGCTCTTCTGCTCAGAATTCAGCAAATGAAATTCGCGAAGAACAAGAGAGTATGGGAAATTCTTGTCTTGACATACGCGTTTATGGTAAGTTTTCCCTTTAAATATCAGCTGAATAGATAGTCAGCATTAGTTTCAAATTCTGAGCCTTCCTAATATGAAATATTTCTTGAAATCACACATAGAGTAGCTCGAAATTCTGACTGATCGATGAGTTTCTCTCTTGCAGCTGACGATGATGAATCTTCCTCGTTGTTCGATTTCTGGAGAGCAGTACTAGATTGAACTTGAGTTGAGAAATCTGGCTAAGTTTCTTACTTCATGTAATTATAGGTTTCTAAACAAATAATAGTTTGATTCCACTGGTACTTGTAAATATCCTGCATGTTATTACAAACATTTAATGTTAGAAGATATATGCTCACTGAACCTTCGTATTATCTAACAATCGAGTCTTATGTTAGTCATATAAAACAATAAATACTAACACATCGAAATATAGCTTATAAAGTCTAGCTTCCCAGCAAATCAAACGGTTCTTGATTTGGATAACAAATGGTCATTTATCTTGTGATATGTAACATAATTTCATTTTGTCATGAAAAATATTTGAAATCTATGGTCATACGCATACTTAAAATCTCTGACCTGACGTGTGCAACATTAGCAAAAATTAGAACTAAAAAAAAACCATTATTGCTAAATATGTTCTACCTAACTCTTAGATTAATCTACAATGAGTTATGTTTTAGTAAATATTTCATTCGTCTTTCTAGCAAATTATAACGTTCTCCCTATAAACACTTTTGATTTACTTACTATATAATTATTTTACTAAATTTTCACAAAATTGTCTAAGAAAATAATTTTACACCACAATTTTGGTGAACTCTAATTATTTGGTTCATTTAAGATGTACATTCATTGCATAATTTTCTCTTGGAAGAAAATATTTTTCTTCATATAGTAATTTAATGTACATAATAGGAAGATGAAAGGAGAAATAGGTTTAGTTCTGTTCCTAAACCTTCCAAACACGCACTTCAATTACCAAGTCTATATGAGTTGAACGAACTTAAAGGTATAATCAATTTAAGATGATTTTAACCTAGTTAGTTTTCAATCTATTCTATAGAATATCTAAATTTTCTAATAATTTAAAAGTTTATATAAATATTACAAGTCCCAATATGTAATGATTTAAAATATTTAAAAACAATTTGTAAGAATATGAATTTTTTTTACAAAGAAAATATTAAAAAGTTCTAAAATAGTTCATAAAGCTATGTTTTAAAATTTTCATTTCTTAATTATATTTTTCCATGTAAACACACATTTTTATGTTTGTGACTTCCTTCGCTAAAAAATCTATAGAATTATTTGTCTCTCCCCAATTATGCAATAATAGTGGCATTATTGACTTCTAACAATTATTTGCATTTCTAATAATTGCCCTAAAAAGATAAAATTATATGTCATCAAGTTTAATAAGCTTAAACAATTCGTTTCCACTCCTAATTTTCAAGGTCTCTATGTTTTAGTTCTTTTCACTTTACCAAAAAAAAATAAAAAACTTTAGTTACGTCACTCTTCCTTCAAAAAGAATAAGGAAAAAAAAAGAAGACCATTTTGGGCAAGAAGTTCAATTCCTAGTAAAGATTTGGCCCGTGTCCTCCTGAGAAATGAAGAAGCTCAATTGCTTGTCGATTAAAAAAAAAATCCTTTGTCAAACAATTTTGGACCTCAGAAAAAAAACAACATAAAATCTCCCAAAAAATGTGTTTTCAAGAATCTGCAACAGAAGATTCAGCCACCAAGCCCACTGCTCTCTACCCCATCAATTTCCCATTTTTTCAAACCCCCAACTCATAATGGTTGGAACTATTTCTGGGTCTGGAAGATCATTAGCTGAAACTCACTCTACTCCATGTTTGTGCTTGAATCCTAGTCTTAACTCAGGCAGCACTAATTTTAAGAGTAATAGGGAATTGGGGTTGTGGAG
Source organism: Solanum chiquidenum (assembly GCA_029582725.1). Taxonomy (NCBI): domain Eukaryota; kingdom Viridiplantae; phylum Streptophyta; class Magnoliopsida; order Solanales; family Solanaceae; genus Solanum; species Solanum chiquidenum. The sequence continues at coordinate 7,897 of JAJOOS010080687.1, read as the reverse complement.
AAGTTTTAAGGGGAGAAAGCAGTTGAATTTAAGTAGCAGTTTCTTGGAAGCATGGTGTGAGTGGAGGTTATCTGCAAAGATGGTATCTTTGGCTTTAAATGGAGGTTCAAGAAAGAGACAGAAGATTAGGAAACTCACTGTTGTTGGTGGGTTGGAAGTGGAGGATGATGACTCAGGGGAAGATGTTAAAAATGTGAGATTTTTTGTAATTGTTGAGTACTACTTTTTTTTTTTTTATTATTACTAGGAATTAGACCAGAATTTTCCAATTTGAATAATTGAATGTGTTCTTTATTATCTGCTCATACATGATAGTGGGATTCTATAAGTTGGTTAGCAATAATGAATTGTATAGTGGATTCTGTTGAGCAGTTTCAGCTTAATAAGGACATGAACTTAGATGGAGATGGGAGGTTATGGTAGAGGGTTAGTTTAGGTAGTTGAGAGTTTTTTCACTTTTGCTTCCATACTAGTAGTTGTAGCATTACTTAGGGAAATCTTGGTATTCCATTTTTGTTACTATTTGATGTTTCTTGCACTTCGATTATCATAATTTTTTATGGGATTACACTGAGTACGTTATTATCTGCTCACAGTGATTCTGTGCATTTATGACAAATGGATTAGCTTTTCATTGACATGGGAATGTTGAAGTTTGTTGTAATTGTTTGTAGATAGAACAACTTTGACCGAATGTTGAACATTTCCTTGTTGGTTATAAATCCTGGGAAGAAATGTGAACATTTATAGAAATTAGATATAAGTGAATGGGTATGGTCAAACGGGAAATTTTTGGTTGTGTTGTGTTAATTGAAGGTTTTTACATTTGATTATAGACCGCTCTCGTTGGGCTTTAGCGAAAAAACTTGCAAATTTATACTTTTAATCATCAGTTTGAAGAATGTTTAAAATGATTGGGGGATAAGGTAGCTGTCTTTTGTATGGTTAGACGAAGGAATCTCAATAATATAAATTCATTGTTTAAATTGTTTTCTGGTCTTTTTTCCAAATACCTTGTACTACTCCTTTTGTTGCAGAGCCAATCGATTCCTCCACAGGTGTAGTTAGCTAAAGTTTGGCTCATTATTACAGTGCTCTCTTTGTTGATTCTGCACTTGAATTTTGTCCATCCATTAAATTAAATCTGCTGAAACTGTTTTATCCTCGGTTTGCTGGAACTGTAAGACTTTGAAGTGAACCGTGTCCGATCTCTTTTTGCAGTTCCGTTTTTATTTGATCATATTCAACTCCTTAAGTGATTGGCATTTGCAGGAAATAATCAATGTTATCACTTACAAAGCTGTACGGACTGTTCTTCAACAACTCTATGAGATGAACCCCCCACAGTACACATGGTTTTACAAGTAAGTTTAGATTTCTTTTCTTCTTAAGCATATCCACTCTCCAGATATGATGATCCTCTGATTTAGCCCAACGATTCAAGTTAGCATTTAGGCTGTTGATGTTACAAAAACTGACACCTTAATCCAATTTAAACAAAATCATGTGAGGAGTGATAGATGCAAAGACCATCACAGTTTTGGTGTTGTTGTTTTTTAATCCTTTAAAGCAAGGGAAAGAGGAAAATAAATTGACAATTTCAAAGGAGATGGGCTCTAGATTGGATTGGAAGGATGGGAGTGCGGTTGTGGTTTAGTGGTAGTGGCTGTTGGTTAGAGAAGGCTGGGGAAAGGAAGTCAAAATGAATGCGGGCGAGGTAAACTGAGAGAGGGCAAGAAGCTGCATTGGAGGGGCAGTGAAAGGCCAGAACGGCAGCTGAGGCAGTTATATGCTTTGTTAGAACAAGGATAATACAGATAATAATAATATTAAAGACCCAAAATAGGACTTGCTTGTCTTAGTGGACACGTCAAGACGTTTCTTGAAAATAGTTGGAGTCTCTCCCACGAGTAAATGGAAGAAATTCAACTAAGCCACACAACAAGTAGCACTCAAGAACGTTGATCTTCTATTCTTGATCTGTGGTTTCACCTTTTGGTCAATGTCTCTCAAATATTTTCAAGGGAAAGAGTTTTTGAAGTGCTTTTCTTTTACGAGAAAATAAGAACTATTTATAAGATAAAAGTTCTTGTAAGAAGAGTTTTCATCAAATAACATTTATTAATAGGTTTGTGAATTTTGGACGATAAATGTATTTTTCAAAAGAACCTAACGTATAAACAAAATGAAGTGAAACCTATGGATTCACATTCATTCAATAAGAAAATCAAAACTTTTATCAAATGTATTGTTTCAAAAATAATTGAACATTTGTTCCAACATGCTTCTCTCGTCATCCTTTGCTTTTTCTATTTTATTATTAAAATACGATGAGCATTTGATCTCCTGAGCTTTTCTATGTTTTCTCTTTTATAGTGCATTTCATTTTTCATTTGACATTCTTTGGTTCTCTTGATACTGTTTCTTTTTCCTTTTCCTAGATATCTGTTAATCTTGATTTGAATGGAAATACGGAAAATATTGTCCGAATTTGCTTTTCCACTTGAAAGGTAACATTAAATTTCTCCTGAGAACTCGTATTTTAAAACATCCATTCCCTAAAAAATACCTTTTAAAATTGGATTATACTACCACTTTTGCGAGCTTAGTATGCTCTGATTTGGAGTCACCAAGGGAGTGACTTAGTGGTCGAATAAGTGGAATAATACCTCGGGAAGCTTGGTTCAAATCACAGTAGAGGTAATACTAGGTTAATTGTTCTCGGTTGTCCAAGCTTTGATGGACAGAGTTGATTTTCTAATGTATAATTGTGCTAGTGGGATTAGTCAAGATGCACACAAGCTAGCGTAGACACCACCGTTATATGAAAAGAAGAACAAAGCTCCAAACTGGAAGCACCTAAAGTGTAGTTTCACCTGGTAAAAAGTAGCGAAACTGCTTTGTCAAAGAATCTTGTTTGTTCAATGGCACTGAGAGGTACGAGTCTTTTGATGGTTTTGCTCACTGGTTATTTCACTAATTTTTTTATCCTTTTCCTTTTTACAGTTTTATAGTAAACCACGTGCCTAACACTGGGAAAAATTTCCTTCAACAGCTTTTCAAGGTAACATTGTATATCTTGATAAATATTCTATCTTTCTATATGGAAAAAGTGAAATATGGCATGCAACTTGCAAGGATTTTCCCACATGTCTTCCGCATCCATTTAAATATGTTTTCAAGGAAACAGCACTGTAATAATGTCCCTTGGGTGTAAGGATAAGTGCCCTCATATTAGATCAGTTTTGCGTTTTGTCTGTATTGTTCTGTGTGTCTTATAGTTTCTAAAAGCTTTGCAGGAAAAGCGAGAACTTGCTGAGAGAGTGATGGTTACACGTCTTAGCCTTTACAGCATATGGATGCAGGTATGCCAGTTTGATTTTAGCTACTGCTTGATGATAATGTTTTGCTCCTTCAAAAGTAGCGTGTTCTTGAATTATACATATCTTTGTTCAAAAGCAGTGTATTGACCTGTTCTTTATGACAAAACGTTTATGGTGAAAGGCGTACTAATCCCTTTTATGGATCTTCCATTTGTCTGTATTGTATCATGGACGAGTGGAAATTTGGTATTTCAACTGCAATGATGCAGAGGAAAGCTAATGAATATTAATGTGTGTTGGATGTAGAAATGTGATCATGCTGAATTATATAACAAAATATCTGATGAGAATGTGGAACTGATGCGTGAACGACTAGCTCAAACTGTTATATGGCCATCTGATGATGATGAGATTGCTGGAAGCTTGGATTGATTAATGAGAGAAGCATAGCTAGCTCTCTTTGGTGTTTGTTTTATTTTGCCCTTCATTTTTCCATTAGCAAAACTGTATAGTGACCAATATATCAGACTACATGTTTTTCATCCATATGTGATGTGACTTCATGGCGATAAGTTGCAATCCTTTCTGAATGTTTATAATGATTGGCAGATTACATACCGTCGTCTCGTCAAAAAGCTTAAACTGTTTTTTATTCACTTATAAATTAGATTGTCATTAGTTCTTGCTTGAGTAGGTTCAGGACATTCAGCTCCATTTTTAATCCTCCCACTTTACTAAATTGTTTTATATATCACTGTTTTGTAATCTTTATTCTTGTTCAAATGAAAATGGATCCTAAGAATCTGAAGATGTAAACATCCGTTAAATATTTAACTTTTGCGTTTGTTTTTACCTTATTGGAAACATGAACATAGTTTGGTTATTTTACTGTCCAAGAAAATTACTTTAATAATCTTAATTACCATTTTAATAACTGTGCAGCCTGCTGGATGTATTACGTGATGAGAACAAGGTTCACCGTACGTGTATGACTAACTAATTATGTCTCGACTTATTATTCTTTAATAACAATAAATAGTAACTTACTTTAAATCCTAAATTTCAAAATTGCTAAGTCAACCAAATGGGCATATGGTTGTTGATTTGGAACCTTCGAGAGTTGTAGTTTTGGGAAGTGGGATAAACATGACACAAAAATGTGAATGAATACATATCCACTGCATGCAATCCTCAACGTGTCAGCAGAATATAGATTTTACCAAAACATCATCATATACTCATCAAACATATAAAATGTTGTAACGTGTCGACTGCCAGTTGCTCTTCTTATATCCTGCCACGTATTACTTTACCACCTAAAATCCATTATAAATAGCCCTCTGCCTCGATCTGACCCCCAGCAACACACTGAAGAAAGAAAGAAAAAGGATATACAATTAAGGAAAGGAAAAAATGGCAGCAGTAGAAGAACCAATACTCTCTAGGCTTGATAGACTTGACAATATTGTGAGTATTTCTCTAATTACTCTTTATTTATTTTTTCTTGATATATATAATGATTCTAGATAGTATGTTTGACGTTTTTCTCCTTTTGCATAAGTTGTTTTCTTCATTTTCTACCTTTAATAAATTGGTTCCTCTTATTATTTGATTCAGTACTTGAACTCAAAATAGAAAAAGTATACAATAGCACGTAAAAGTGCCCCACGTACCAAGTTGTAGGAAAAAAACTTAGGAATAAATTAACAACAATAGAGGCATACGCTTCAAATATATATAAACAATTAGTGAATCTTAATTTCTTAATAATATATAATAAGATCATGAGTGCCTTAATTTATTAATAATAAGATTGGTAACATGTTTGAAATAGAGGTTAATCATGACATAATATGATAGTGTCGTATTGTGTAAAATTACAACCTTTTTTAGTGTTATCGAATTCAGAAACAATCAAATGAAATTATCGTACTCCCAATTGTAAACTTGGTACTTGGTGGCGTCGATGTGTCTATTCATGATATTTCATTTTCCTGTGTGTTTTAGATAAAAAAATTGGAGGAAGTTCGAGGAGGGGATCATTCCCCGAAGACATCAACAGCATCAAGCGAGACATTAACGAGCGACGGGCAAGTTTCGTCGCTCGATTTCTCTCCAAGAAGCATGGAGAAGCATTGCCGGCCCATAGAGGACGTGATTTCGGAGACGGAGCATAAGGGAACACTCATTGAGAGGCTGGTAAACGTTGAGAACAGGGTGTTGAATGTGTGTTTGCAATTGGAGGCAGAGTTGGAGATGATGAAGAAGAAAAAAGAAGAAAATAATGTTCTTATAATTGAGGAGAAGAATAAGGCATCATCTCATAACAAGGGTAGTTTCAAGAGCTTTGTTAAGTCTTGTGTTAAAGGGACAGGAATAGGGAAACATAAACAAAGAGATTGAAATTTTGTGGGATTCCAATGAATGTAAGTATGTGTTTTTTTTTTTGGAAGTTTATTTGGTTTTATGTAAGGTGTTTTTTTGGCACCAATGTGACAATTTTGGCAGTTTCAAGGAGGATGTTTTTATTACTGTGTTTTTTAATAAGTAGATGTGAATCATATTTTGGATATATTATAATTATATTTTTAATTTGATACGTGTATCTGAGATACATGTATTCAAATTCGATAAATTAATTATATTTTACGATACATATTACACATCAAAATAAATAGATAGTATAATTTTGAAAACTACTATTTTAGCTTTGTTAAGAATGTGTTGTGTGTTGTTTTCGAGCAACTTTCACATATAGCAAACATAAAAATCATATTTGTATGTTATAGCTATAGTTTGCATAATTGTGTTCTATAGCAAATTTTATGTTTGCTATGAAGCCTTTTGATTTGTATAATTCGCTAGATACATTCAATTTTATACAAATTGTTCAGTTTTCGTATAAATTTATTTATACATTATAATTTGTATAATAAAATTTGTATTTGTATAATTATAAGTGTAGGACGAAAATATATATATATTTGTATTTGTATATATATATTTTTTTCGTTTTATACAAACACAAATATTTTATATTGAAATGTATAAAATGACTAATTGTATATCGAAAATGACTAATTGTATATCGAATTAGATGGCAAAAAAAATGAGATGTTTGTTGCGAATTACAATAAAATAAGGGCAAACCACATAAATTTCACTAGTTTGAGTGTTAATTACTAAGATTCTCAATAGTTTCAAATAGGGAAAATACATAAAAAAAATCTCTGAACTTGACACGAAAATTTACTTTAGTACTTAAACAACACGGGCGTTTAAATACCCTCTTTAACATCTTTGAAGTGATTTTTTTCCACCCTGAGACTATAACACCACTCTCATCCGCTACATCATAGCCACGTAAGCGCCACATCATAACCATGTAGGCACCATGTCATAATTTTTATTTCTTTTTTACTTATTCACTATTTTTTCTTAAACTTTTGAAAATTAATTATTTCAATTGATTAATTTTCCCATTAATTTATAAATACATACCCCACCCCTCTCTTTCTTCTTCCTTTGTTCACCATTATTCCAACCTTCCATACTTTCTTTTCTTCTTCTTCACTATTCAACAATTTTTTAAGTCACTTTAAAGAAGAAAATTCACTAATATTCACATTATCTTCTTTGAACCCTCCCAACGAATTTATCCACTTGGAGAATGAATTTTTTTGAAAACCAATATTTTCTTGATAACTCAAATAAGAAATGAAGATTTCATAAGAAAGTTAGTCCAAAAAAATATAAATTTTATGAGAAATGTTTGAATGGATCTAGAAATCAAAATGGGTCACTCAAAATTTAAGAAAGTTTATATTTGCCAAATCGACACCAATAATACAGAGTGAAATCGACGTCAATAAAATGATATGGGTATTAAATTTTACGGATTAGTAAAAGACTAATGAAATGAAAATAGTGGATAGAGGTGGGGATAAAGATGGAGGAGGAGATATTTCAATGGAGAAAGATGTGTATTGAGGAAGACTACAAAATGAAAAGAATTTAAAAAAAAATAAATTAAAAAGGGAACCCACTAATTTCATTTACCTCTTATTAAGAAAATTTACATATTTTAAAGATTTAATATATATAAAAACTATTTAAATAATTTGTTATAGATAGGCCAATAAAAAAAGGTCATGTGTAGGGCTTTAAAAATTCAGCTTTTTTTTTCTCTGTTTTCACGCACTTTCAGGAGAGTGCACTCACTCTCTCTGCCACATCATCCCTTAGGGGGTGTTTTAATCACTTCAAAGATGTTTAGGGGGGTATTTAAATACCCGTGTAGTTTAAGTACTAAAGTAAGTTTTCGTGCCAAGTTCAGATTTTTTTTTATGTATTTTCCCTTTCAAATATTACTTCTTCTACCATATTTCATGCTTAGGATATATGAGTCTCAATCTATGAGATACATGTATTTGTCGAATTTTAAAATTGAGATACAAAATTTATTTATTTAAATTAATTGGTTGTAACTGATTTCCTTAATTAGAGGAGTAATTGAGGATTTTCAAAATACATAGATAATTAATTTCATTTTATTATTTTTTGAAATAGTAAAT
>JAJOOS010080685.1:0-19603 GCA_029582725.1 Solanum chiquidenum | reverse complement strand
AGGTGGTGTTGGACAAGTTGTGTATTATGCTTGAGCTTGACTCATCTATGGTATTTATGTATCATTCCTTTTTTTGTTTCTCTTTCTCCCTTAGTCCCAATTTTCCCCTTGATTATGCTTATCTCTTATGGTCATTTTATTTGCTTCCGCGACCAAGGATGTGTTATGATACGCTATGAGGCTTGTTTGGGGTTCCTTCGGGTTCCCCATTCGCCGGTCACGTCTAGGCCCTAGGCTTGGGTCGTGACATGCAATCCCCACCACTAAGTACTAAAAACTGATATCTGACTGAACTGAGTTCCAAGAACATGAAAATAAGCTAAAAAATACAAGAATAACTAAAGGAATAAGGTACTAAGATTGAATTTATGCACGATTAAACTGAATGACATGAAGGAAACTATTATCTCAAGCTGAAACGAAATAAGAAGGAAATAGGTGAGAATACTTGACCTTCATGGCTGCTTCTGCTTCCCAAGTAGCTCCCTCTATGGACTGAATCATCCAAGTTTGAAAAATATCATCACCCCGTCTTCATGGGTGATACTTACAGGAAAACCAAATCATCTATCCCAAACTCTAAGTTCCTTCTCCTTACATGTGCATAGGACTTCTTTCTTAAGTCTATTTTTGACGATCTGAACTTTTTCTCATAGCTTCATAAACCAAATCTGGCCCAATCAAGGCTGCTTCAACTACTAATCCACCTTAGGAACACATAAGCGACCATTTCCCCCTTGGTAGAAAACCTCTCCTTTCAATTGATAAACTGCACCTTCCAACTGAAGCAGTATAGGATCACTATTTGTTTTTCCATATCCTCCACTACCAATAGAGATTCTAATGTATTCTGGATTATCACACCACAATCTGATGTGTTCGTAAGACTAACTCCTAAGAGAGCAAGCCGATGAACATATTTTAATAATTCCTTCCCTTTTCCCTCAACATGTGCTACACTACCCTTTAGAGATCGTCTTTCAGGCCTTAAGATAAGAGATAATTCGACCTATAAGAACTGAGCTATTACCCTTCCATTATAAGACTGGCTCATTGGAAACTGGAACTGAACGATCCTAGTTCTACTATCGATTGAGGCATAACATGAATGTAACCAATCCATGCCTAAAATGATATTGAAATCTACCATTTCTAACTCTACAAGGTTTGCTAAGGTGTTTTTCTAAAAGACTGTGATAGGGCAATTTTTCTTTATCATCCTAGCAATAACTAGGTCACCAACTGGAGTAGAGACTGAGAAGGGTTCTAAAAGAGTTTGTGGACTGAAACCTAAGATTACTGCTATAAGGACAGTTACAATGGTAAGAGTAGCCCTTAGATATAACGATGCATACACATCTAAAAGAAAGACTCATAATGTACCAGTGACCACATCAGGAGAATCTTCCTGAGCCTGGAGAGCATAAAACCTGCCTTGGCGCTGACTGCCACCTGTACCAGCTGACACACCCTACTAAGTTAAGCGACCTGTTGGTGTTGCTGGAACTGTAGACTTAGCCCTATAATTGTTACCTTCTTGACCCTGCCTGTCAGAAGAGCTATTCTTCACCCTATGACCAGACTGACCACACCCAAAGTATCCTTCCTTGCCTGCAAGACACTCTCCAGGATGGTTCTTACCACACTTTGGACAAGTTCAGTATGTCCTATTTACTGAAACACTTCCCTGAGACTTACATCCTGGTGCCTAATTATTCTGATCCTATCAAAATTGTGAGCGATTTCCACCACCCGATTTCTGATGAGAGTACTCATAGTTCCATGTTATAACTTTCTTGTTGGCCTTAGCTTTTTCCCTAAGCTTATCTCCCTCAACCCGTTGATTGTTCTGATTAGTCATACTCTAAGCCAAAAGTTGGATAGCATACTAAAACTCTACATTCGAAACCTCATTGTCTGGGACTAGAGGGACTGGGTTAGCGTTATGTGCATTAGCATTTCATGGGTAAGCTCTATGAGAAGGCCTGATATAAACACATAACGTCAGATTAGAAATGAGAAGTTTGATCATACCTTACGAACGAGTAGAGTAGCAAAGAAAGCGAAGTTTTCCTAAAACACTTCGTAACCTCCCTCTCATTAGAAGTGGTGCACTTCATACACCTAAAAATGTCTCTACTTAGTGTGGCTTTTCATACATCCTAGAACTCTTAAACCTAGTGCTCTGATACCAAGTTTTCCTTGCCCCGTGGCTACCCCCTAGACGTGGACACGGGACCTAGCATCACGGTGACCCAAGATAACCCTACTGACATATCATAAGCATACTTAAAGATAATAGAATTAAGAAAATACTGTGAGGAAGCTTAAATCATCATAAAACTTAATTGATGGGGAATACCCATTACTATCTGAATAAATAATCTGTGAGTTCAATGAAAACTGAAAAATCAAACTCCAAATCGAAAATTGAATCTAACTATGCTTGAAATAAAGACTCTAACTAGCTAGAAGTGCTGGGACATAACCCATCTAAATATCAAAAAAACTGAAACAAAAGACAGAAATGTAGGAATGAAACATGTCCATCGTCCTCAAAGAATGAGGACTCACCACTGATACTACTGAGCTGAAGATCGGGAACCGATCTTTGTGTGATCTTAATGCTGAGGAAATGGACCTACATCACGAGAAGATGTAGCGCAAAGTATGTGTCAGTACTTGAAAGGTACTAAGTATGCATGATATAATAAACCTGAACAGGATACACAACTGAACAAATCATCTAACTGAGCAATGATATAAGATAAGCATGATACTATACTGATAATACTGAACATAACTAATTGAATGCAAGGACCAAGTTTATAACATGTTGAAACTGCATACTGAACTGTAATTGAATACCTGGTCAATTCGATGGAATCTGACTGTGGGAACTAGTAATAACCGACATAAATCAACATGAGCTAAATGTGGAGTCCGATGTATACGCCCCGTCGAGAGGACCCAATATACCCTACCACATGTATAGAGGCATGACTGGCGTGATCACTAAACTGATGCCCACATATGGGACTTATAACCTACGGGGGAACGTAGTTCAGGGACTTTGAGGGTGACTGACCCTAGTCCTCTCGGTAGTAAGCCTACTCCCAATTGAACATATGTAAATTATACTATGACTAAAGTAAACTGGATAGCTCGAGATTCTGACATGCTAACTGAAAATGCAACATTCTTCACTGATGGTTGAACTCCCAACTGGAGTATGTATATGATACATTATGACTGAACTACTGAATAGCTCAAAATACTGATTTGCAGATATTCATACGTGAAACCTCTTTCTCAACAACAATTCAAAATCATATTATAATATGATCATTGTTGGTATATATAGATACCATACTACTCATACATTGATGGCCTACTCGATTGTCATACTACCCATGTTTTAGAAGCTCTTTCTCAAAACTCATTTTAACTTTCTCAGAAAATCAGTTTAAAACTCAAGTATTGGCTTTAAAAAGCTTCTCAAGATTTATAACTCAAAATAGGGTTCATGTTGAAATATATTGATAATGTGACTTTCGAAACTGGAGCATGTGTATCTGTTTAACTGACCTAGCATGTGTAATTTATGAACTAAGAAAATCTACACAACTAGGGTTCTGAGTTTCATGCAAAGAACTAAGCAGCGATTCTACGAAAACATGATAATCTGATTAGCAATACTCTCACAACTAATTCACAACTAATATCTAAGGTTTTAGAAACCCTAGGTCTAAGCAAGATATAGGAATCAAGAATCTGACTGAATTCTAGGGACCTAGTGGATGAAAGAAGTCCACTAGTGAAATCCGACATACCTGGTGAAGAAATTCAAATGAGAAATATTTCAATTTCAGAGATGGAACTGAAGAAAACTTTATGCATTCAAGGAGAGGGCATGGTCGACTGCTTCTTTTTTTTTTCTCTAGTTTGATGAATTTTTAGTGAATAAATGTTTTGGTTAAGTTCTGACTATGTTATTAGGCTTAATTTGAGTAAAACGACGTAGTTTAGGTGCCCAACGTATAGGGGAAAGGACCAAAGCCACCCTAACTTAATTTTGGCAAAGCCCATCCACGTAGGGAACGATGGTTAGTCGATTAACCTACCGGCTGTCGTTTGGGTTTGTAGGTCAAGTCTGCCTAACAGGTCTTCATTAAATCGAGCAAAATATTTTACTCAGAGATGGGATTTTAGAAAACTCGGTGTAGTTGGAAAGAAGATTCAATTATCAATCATTTTGTAAGTCGTGGTCCACCTAAATTCCTTTTATGCTAAGGGTTGTGACCATCTGAAGTTGAACCAACATCAATTTCCCTCTAACTAGTTGTTGACTCTCACCTACGGCGAGATCAACGGTCCGTAGGTCCGACCACATATCATACTTGTCGATCGTGGGTGGGATCAGAGAAAATTAAGACTTGGGCCTTCACGACGGAACCCCACATACGGTCAGTGGTCCTACCTACGGTTCGTGGGTGGTTCCGTTGGTACTGACACCAAATTTTATGAAAATTGGGATTTTCTTCATTTTGAGATCCGAGGTGTTACAATATATCCCATTGGAAACATTTATCCTCCAATAAAGTCTAAACTAATTGGGTATGGAGGGAAGGAGCTTCAATCCCTACCAATAATTACTAAAAACTGATATCTCACTGAACTGACTTCCAAGAACATGCAAATATGCTGAAAATGCCAGAACAATTGAAGGAATAAGGTACTAAGACTGAATTTACGCACGATTAAACTGAAATACTGGAAGGAAACTATTATTTCAAGCTGAAACGAAATTGAAAGGAAAGAGGTAAGGATACTTGGCCTTCATGGCTACTTCTGCTTCCCAATTAGCCCCTTCTACGGACTGACTACTCCAAGTTTGACAAATATCATCACCCCCTCTTCATAGGTGATACATTCAGGAAAACTCAATCATCTATCCCAGACTCTAAGTTCCTTCTCCTTACATCTGCATAGGACTTCTTTCTTAAGTCTATTTCTAACGAGCTCAACTTTTTCCCAGAGCTTCATAAATAGAATCTGGCCCTATCAAGGATGCTTCACCTATTAATCCACCTTAGGAACACATAAGCGACCATGTCCCCCTTGGGAGAAAACCTCTACTTTCTATTGATGAACTGCACCTTCCAACTGAAGCAGTATAGGATCACTATCTATTTTTCCTTATCCTCCACTACTAATAGAGATTCTGAGCTATTCTGGATTTTCACCCCACCATCTGATGTGTCTGTAAGACTAACTCCTAAGCGAGCAAGCCGATGAATATCTTTTGCTAATTCCTTCCCTCTTTCCTTCACATGTGCTGCTACGCTTCAGAGATCACCTTTCTGGCCTTAAGGTAAGAGATTATTTTGACCTATAGGTATTGAGCTACTACCCTTCAATTCTAAGATTGGTTCGTTAGAAACTGGAACCGAACAATCCTAGTTCTACTATCGACTGAGGCAGGAATGTAACCAATCCATGCCTAGAGTGATATCGAAATCTACTATTTCTAACTCTACAAGGTTTGGTGAGTTCTTTTTCTGAGAGGCTACTGATAGGGCAATTTTTGTATACCCGTCTAGCTATAATTGGGTCACCAACTTGAGTAGAGACTAAGAATGGTTCTGAAAGGTTTCTGTACTGACACCTAAGATTACTGTTATAAGGAGAGTTAGAAAGGTAATAGTAAACCCTAGATCTAACGATGCATTAACATCTAAATGAAAGACTCGTAATGTACCAATGACCACATTAGGAGAATCTTCCTGATCCAGCCAATCTTGGAGATCATAGAATGTGCCTTGACGCTGACTGCCACCTATATCAGATGACACACCCTACTGAGTTGGGTGACCTGCTGGTGCTGCTGGAACTGTAGATTGAGCCCTACTATTGTTACCTTCTTGACCCTGCCTGGCAGAAAGGCAATTCTTCACCCTATGACCAGATTGACCACACCCAAAGAATCCTTCCTTGCCTGCAAAACAGTCGCCCAGATGGTTCTTACCAAATTTTTGACAAGTTGGGTAGGTCTTATTTTGTGAAACACTTCCGTGAGACTTAGAGCCGGGTGCCCCTACTATTCTGATCTTGTCAAAACTGTGAGTGATTTCTACCACCCAATTTCTTCTTAGAGTACTCGTAGTTCCCTGTTCTAGAATACTTGTTGACCTTAGCTATTTCCCTAAGCTTATCTCCCTCCATATGTTGATTGTTCTGATTAGTTATACTATGAGCCAAAAGTTGGATAGCATTCTGAAACTCTCCATTCGAAACCTCATGGTCTGGGACTGGAGGGACTACCTTAGCATAACGTGCATTAGCATTCCGTGGGTCAGCTGTACGAGGAGGCATCATATGAAACACATAACATTGAATTAGAAACAAGAAGTTGGATCATACCTTATGCACGATAATAGTAGCAAAAAAAGTGAAGTTTTCCTAAAACACTTTGTAGCCTACCTATCTTTAGATGTGGTAGATTTCACACCCATCAAAATGAATCTACTTAGTGTGTCTTTTTAGACATCCTAGGACTCATAAACCTAGTGCTATAATACAAAGTTTGTCATGCCCCGAGGCTACCCCCTGAACATGGACACGGGACCTAGGATCACGAGTGACCCCAAGCTAAACCTACTGGCATATCATAAGCATACTTAAAGATAATTGAATTAAGAAAATACTGTACGAAAGCTTAAATCATCATAAACTGAAATGGTGGGGAATAGCCATTACTATCTGAGTAAATAATCTGTGAGTTCAATGAAAACTAAAATATCAAACTCCAAAGCTAAAACTGAAATATCAAACTCTGAAGCTAAAACTGAATCTAACTATGTCGGAAATAAATCCTCTTACTAAATAGAAATGTTGGGACATGCCGCAGCTAAATCTAGTAAAAACTGAAACTAAAGACTGAAATGTACAAACAAAACATGTATGTCATCCTCAGAAATTGAGGACTCACCACTGATATTGCTGAGCTGAAGATCGGGAACTTTCTATGCGTGATTTGAATGTTGAGTACCTGAACCTACATCACCAGTAGATGTAACGCATAGTATGCGTCAGTACTTGAAAGGTACTGAGAAGGCAGGATAGAATAAAGCTGAACAAGATACATAACTGAACAAATCATAGAACTGAGCAATGATATACGATAAGCATGATACTATACTGAAAATACTGAACATGAACTAACTGAATGCAAGGACCAAGTTTATAATATGTTGAAACTGAATACTGAACTGTAACTTATAACCTACTCAATGCAATGGAATCAAACTGTGGGAGCTACTAATAACTGACATAAATCCACATGAGCTAAATGTGGAGTCCAATGTATACGCCCCATCGATAGGACCCAATATACCCTGCCAGAGGTATAGAGGCATGACTGGCGTGATCACTAAATTGATGCCCACAAAGGGGACCTATAACCTACGGGGGCGTGTAGTTCAGGGACTTTGAGGGTGACTAACCCTAGTCCACTCGGTATTAAGCCTACTCCCAACTGAATATATGTAAATTAAAACATAACTGAAGTAAACTGGATAGCTCGAGATTCTTACATGCTAACTGAAAATGCAACATGAAGTACTGATAATGAAACATTCTTAATTGATGCATTTACTACCAACTCGAGGATGTATATGATACATTATGACTGAATTACAGAAATACTTAATAGCTCAAAATATTGACATGTAGATATTCATACTTGAAAACTCATTCTCAACAACAATTCAAAATCATATTATAATATGATCATTGATGACTCGGGAAGTCATACTCCATAAATATTTATGGTATATCTAGATACCATACTGCTCATACATTGATGGTCTATTCGATTGTCATACATATCATGTTTTAGAAGCTCTTTCTCTAAACTCATCTTAACTTTCTCAAAAACTCAGTTTAAAATTCAAGTGTTGGTTTTAAAAAGCTTCTCAAGATTTATATCTCAAAATAGGGTTCATGCTGAAATATACTGATAATGTGACGTTCGAAACTAGAGCATGCATATTTATTTAACTGACCTAGCATGTGTAATTTGTTAACTAAGAAAATCTACACAACTAGGGTTCTTAGTTTCATGCAAAAAACTAAACAAAGATTCTACGAAAACATGATAATATGATTAGGAGTACTCTAAAGGCTAATTTACAACTAATATCTAAGGTTTTAGAAACCCTAGGTCTAAGCAAGATATAGTAATCAATAGTTTGACTTAATTCTAGGGACCTAGTGGATGAAAGAAATCCACCAGTGAAATCCCACATACCTGGTGACAAAATTAACGGAGAAATCTTTCGATTTCAGGGCTGGAACTGAAGAAAACTTGTTGCATTCTTGGAGAGAGCTTGGTCGACTGCTTCTTTTTTTTTTTCTCTAGTGTGATGAATATCTAGTGAATAATGGTTTTCCTTAAGTGCTTAATATTAGTAAAACAACGTCGTTTAGGGGCCCAACGCATAGGGAAAAGGACAAAAACGACCCTAACTTAATTCTTGCAAAGCACATCCACGTAGGGAAGGACAGTCCGTTGTTTGAACTAGCGGCCGTCGTTTGGGTTCTTCGGTCAACTCTGCTTGACAGGGCTTCACTAAAACGAGCAGAACCTTTTACTCATAGATTGGATTTTAGCAAACTCGGTGGAGTTGGAAAGAGGATTCAATTATCTATCATTTTGTAGGTGATGGCCCACCTAAATTCCTTTTGTGCTAAGGGTTATGCCCATTTGAAGTTAACCCAACATCAGTTTTCCTCTAACTAGTTGATGACCTCACATACGGTCAGACCTACTATACGTAGGTCCAACCGTGGATCGTACTTGTCAACCGTGGGTGGGATTAGAGACTATTAAGACTTGGGCCTTAACCAGTGAACCCCACCTACGGTCTGTGGTCCTACCTATGGTTCGTGGGTTGTTCCGTTGGTACTGGCACAAGATTTTCTGAAAACTAGGATTTTCTTTGTTTTGAGATCCGAGGTGTTACATTTCCTTAACTTGGTAGTCTAAAATAAAACGGGCATATCTCCCTCATCCGAACTCAAAATTTAGCAAATTCAGTGGCCTAGGAAAGTGGACTCAGAGATTTTTCATTTGATATCTTCTAGGTCTCTTAACTCATCCTGTGCTAAAAGTTATGGTCGTTTGAAGACCAAAACATAAAACAACTTAGGAATGACTTGAAAGAATTCTATTTAGTTCTTTTTGGAACTCAAGGTGCTACAACTATTGACCTTAACACTTAAGAAAATTTTAAATTTCTCCATAAAATCTCACTCACTACGAAGAATGGTTAGAGTTTTAGCTCAAATATTTTTCGGAGTGTTACATTATCTCCCTCTTGGGATCATTAGCCCTCGAATGACGGTTGGACTTGGTAAGGAACTACATCTACTCTGACTCATGAACTTGCCTAATAACATAGGCTGGTCTGATTGAAACCAAGAGTTGGGACCTTCTATAGCACCTAAGTCAAGAACGATGCTATTGTGAACATTTTCATACTCTCTCTTAAGTTATCTCATCTGAAACAAAGAAAATCTGGGCATGAAGTAAGACTAGGAATACCATGCCTCATTGATTGCAAGTCAAAGCTCCTAAAAGGTAACATAACACCTCATACCAAGGCCTGAGTCTAATGGCACACTCTTACTATATACAAGCTTAACCCAAATCCTTAGGTTCGGGTTCTATACCTCTCTATAGGGAATCTCATCCCAAGAATATTTCTCTTTACCAGCACATTTAATCTTCGTACTCTAACAATTCAATGAATCCTATTAACCAACTCCTTAATAAGTTCTCATTCTCTCATCATCTCTGCCATACCAACTAGAATTTCCCCCATTACTACTCGGAACCAACTACAGGCTCTCATGTAACTATTTCTCATAGTAAAATCTCATCCTCATCTTCCTCCTCATTTATAACCTTAGGTGGAAATATCACACTATCATTATCATGATAAGAACATTAATCTTCTCCTTCTAACATCAATCCACTACTAAAAGGACCTTTGAAACAGATATCTCCCATGATATTTTGAACTCATTACTATCTTGTTCTCAACACTTGACTTGATTTCCTATCTTAGCATCTCCTCTAAAGTTTAAAGATGAAACTTGAAAGTTATGGACCTATTTCATCATCTCTAAACTGGTCTAAATCCGTTTCACTCAATTACTTAGGAAAAGATTACCTCAAGACTATCGAACTCTCGATAAGACGATACTCAGACCTCTTTCTAAGATGCTTCTCTCAACCTCTTCTCATCGGCTCCTAAGGCTATTTTTATCCAACTCTTTAGGAAGATTACTCTTGCACCAACCTATCCCATATTTTCATCTTAATTATACAATCTAGTCAAACATAAAAATCATAACCCCAACTGGGACCTCGTCTGGTCACATACCACCTCGGGTGTACCTCTTACTTCTCTACCTTCATTCTTCTCCTCTATGGGTCATAATACCACATTTTCATTGAAAGATACCACTTTGTACTCCTCACCTATTTAGCGTTAAACCTACTAGATCAAATCTCAAAACTAACACCATCACCCTCATGTTGCCATCTTTTGATCATGACACTCATCTCAAATACAAGCTTAGTGTCTAGTACTAAACACGGATATCAATATGATTTTTCACACATTATACTACTTTCGACTACCAAAAAATTCAAGAAACAGTTACCCACTAAGATCTCACGACAAGTAGTCAATCTTTAGCTCTTTTTCTACGCTCTATCCTAGTTACAAGTATAATGTATCTCATCCGGACTAGTAACTATTCATCTTCTTTCTATTAAGAATTTTCTACAACATTGTTATTCCATATTCCACTCATAAAGGAACTCATCACTTATAACTAACTTGGTGCATGATTGAAATAACATAATCCACCCCATCACTATCTCCCTTTCATAGATTTATACACCTCTACATGTTTTTCTTTTAACTTAAGGGCACTATTTACTACTATTGCTCATAATCTCGTAATTCATACTATCTTTTAGGGTGAAAATACCACCCAAGCTGTAAACATACTCTCTCATAAGGATCTCAGCTGAAACATGGCTAAGAGAAAAGAGTACAACTCACTTTTAGCTCAAATGCACGATTCACATGAATATGAGTGCATTTTCTCGCACTCGACACTTAACTCTCTCACTTGTTTCTCTCAAGCCCCTCTGCTGTCTCATGACTTCTTCAAGATGTTTTCTAAGAGCAACTCAGTGATAAATGACTGACTTTGCTTTTCAACCACCAGTAGTATTACGGGTAGTCGAATGGATATGAGAACGCATGAGTTAGAATAATTCCCATATGACACGGTTCTACTGCACAATTTGGAGTATGAAAGAAGTGAATATTTTTTAAAATGCATGTAGTCCCTTGTTTATAGAATTTGGGCCCTCACAACCATAAACTACACCCTACTGACACGGCTTGAAAGACTTGAACTCTATGCACTGATATAAAGTTTGTCACACCCTCGAATACTTGAACTCTATGCACTGATATA
Source organism: Solanum chiquidenum (assembly GCA_029582725.1). Taxonomy (NCBI): domain Eukaryota; kingdom Viridiplantae; phylum Streptophyta; class Magnoliopsida; order Solanales; family Solanaceae; genus Solanum; species Solanum chiquidenum. The sequence continues at coordinate 8,038 of JAJOOS010080685.1, read as the reverse complement.
AAGTTTGTCACACCCCGAGCCTACACTCAGGACGTAATTGGCACTCAGAAACCATTGCTCGTTCCCAAGCAAACCCTTGGCCTGGCTCATTAATCAGCGGAAGACTTACTCAAGTTAAATGGAAACTCATGATGCAAAAATAACTTTAAAAAATTAATTCAAACTCAACTACAATAATAGTGTGAAAATAATTTAACAAGTATTAGTTAAATGCCTCATGAACTTAAAAACATTACAACTACAAAGAAAAACTGATAGACTCCTCGACCTTTAAACTATCTATGAAGCCTCTACTACTACTGAAGCATTATCGGGACAAGACCCACGACATCCTAACAAACTTAAAAATAAAAGTGGAAGACTTCGGAAGCAAAAAGGCTCACCATAGCTAATTGGAACTGCAAGTGGTATCAACGAAGCTTCTGTTGATGACCCTGAATACATGTATCTGCATTATAAAAAGATGCATGCCAAATGGCGTCGGTACATGGAATGTACGTGCATGTAAGTGAAATTCTAAATCATAAACATAAGCTTGAACTAATGGAAAAGAAACATACTTACGTCTTTTTAACTCACTCAGCTTAACTAAACTCAACTCAACTCAACTCAACTCAACTCAATAGGGCTCAACTCAACAATAAGGTACTCAACTCAGTGAAACATAGTTCAACTAAACTCAGAGAAATAGGGATCAAATAAATAATAAGATACTCAACTTAGTGAAACATAGTTCAACTAAACTCAGAGAAATACGGCTCAACTCAACAATAGGCTACTCAACTCAAAATACTAAAGGATAAAGCAATAATAAAAGATGAAATATATGAAAAGATGTAAAACAATAGATAGAAACTCAATTTTATGTTAAATTACAACAATAACTCATTTGTATGTAAAAATACAATAACAACTCTTATTTGGGAGATTCTTTAACCGACAACCATCACTATGAGCTATAGGATGATACTGTGTCTCGCGCACACTACCAGAACTGTCATATTCCTTACCAGGATATAGAACTCCTCAACTAAGTTGGTCCATTAGTCTATGCTTAAAATTAATAAGGAATCATCTAAAAAGTATGACCCTTTCTACCCACGTTGGGTACATGGTTTATGGGGGCTGTGAGTTATTTGAACTCTCCTCCATATCGGTGCTCAATACTACTCCCAAAATATAACTTCGCTCGTATGTTTTTTTTTAAAAAATTTCCTCATATTCAACTTTGACATTATTACTTAAAAGGTTTCTCGTAAAAGAGATTATACTCACAAACTCCTCATGAACTCTTTTAGAAATCGGTGTTTCCTTTCTTCTTAAATGTAAAAACATTTACTATCAGGAATACCTAATTTCCATATATCATTTTGAAAAAAATGAAACTTGGCTCTCCTTATCCTCATCCTCATTTACTCAAATCTTAAAACAAATTATAAATAATTGTTAACAACTTATGAAAATAGGGTTCATGTCGAATTATGGACGTGAACGACTTAATTGAAGGTTTTCAATAACCATATATAGGACTCAATACTCGAAACACAATAACTACAGAACTCAAGGACTCAATGATACTACTAATCTCATGAATGCTCGACTCGTCGGGTTCATACAAAATTATAGATATGACCGACTCAACTCAAGGGCCTCCATGTAAAACATATGGTAATCCATAATTATGAAATATAGTTTCAAAACGGATTGGGAACTCAATACTCAAGAACATGGAAGTTGAAGATACTACTCCTCTCAAAGATACTCAATTTATGGAGTTCATGCGGAATTATGGGCATCACTAACTCGACTCAAGGATGTAAATGATAATGAAGACTCATGAACACATTCTCCTAATTATTATACTCACTTACTCGAGTCTTGAAACAATTTATAAGTTATTGTAGAAGACTCCTCGAAAAGACTCAAAGGGACTTTCTCAAACTTTACTTTTAACTCTTCCATGAATTTGAATTCAGAATTCAAAGGTTATGATTCATGTTATAAATGATCTCTCCATGATTAATGAACGTTTAATTAGTAGGGATTAGGAAGAGAATGAAAGCTCGAGTCAAATAAACAAGTATGTAATGAGAACGGAGAAGGAAAATGGCCCACTTATTGGGGGTCTGATTGGGCAAATTGGTGGCGGGATACACCAGCCCTCCATTTACCAGGGGTCTGATTGGGCGCACTGCTTGTGCGCTGCCCCTGCCTTCATTTGTTGGGGGTCTGATTGGGCGCCCTGCTGGCGCGCCATGATTTAACATTTCAAGCACACGTCATCCAATTCTAGGTGTTTGATACGCTCAAATTACACCTCCCTAAATAAGTATAAGCGATCATTGTCAAATAAACAACCCAACTAATAGGTTGGGGTCGATCCCACGAGGAATATGGTTTAGACTTAAACTTAACTCACTATTATATTCATTTAGTCAACTTATTTCCAAGAAAAGTAAGTAAAGGGGGGATTTTTGTGAAACAAATAAATTGATTGTTGTTTAAAGAACAAGTGAGCAAGATTCGAACTTTGGTTGTTATCAATGAGAGATAGAAACTAAGGTGTATGTGTTCCCCATAAGCTCATAACGCAGTAATCCTAATAATAGTAATACTTTCCTACTGTATCACAAGCAAAGTGGTAGGTTATGTATCCCTAAGTGTTTGGTACCTAAAATAGGGAATTTCACTCGCACGTTGGTCCGACTACGTGTGTATAATTTACTAACCCTTACCTTTACCACATATTAGACATCACATCAATGTATAGTTTTAACCCTCGCACCAATTGACATTAGACTATTAAATAGTATCCCACTAAATCTCTGTTGATAATTCTTTTCTTATTAACTACCTCCTTGGTCTCGCAAGTAGTAACAAGGCGAGTTCTAATGCGTACACTCATTGAAAAAACTTCTAAGCAAAAGAATTACCAATGCATGCAACAATACTATTCAAGAATTAGTTATTATTCATACTTTGTTAATCGTTCATGGTTCCCACTAACCTAGTTGTGAATTTAGTTACTCATGCTTGCAAGAACACAACTCATATATTGATAATAAGAATTCATGAACTTACGTTTAGAGTAGAAGAAATCCAAAATCCCCAATTGAAATTCAAAGCCAAAATATTTATAAATCGAAATCCAGAAATCAAATTGCTAAAGTTTGCAAGTTAATTCCCAAGAAAAAAACAAGAAATAAAAGTAAACAATAATGTCTAACCCCCAAAAATGAGGTTTACATACCCTATTAATAGAAAAACTTGTTCTAAACAAAAATAAAATGAAATAAGGAAATAAATTGTTGGATGCGGCTTCGATCGACGAGACTGACCTACAGATCGTGGTTACACCTACGGTCCGTAGGTCCCTTCCGTAGCTTGATACTTACACTTTTTCCACGAAGGGTGTAACTTTCACCTTTTAAATTCAATCGACGGGTGTGTAGTACGGACCGTAGGTTGACCTACGGTATATGGGTCCCCTTCCGTGGCTCCAAACTTACAACTTTTCATGAGGTACTGGAACTCCAAATCTCTGATACAAACGACAGATGTGCATGACGACCCGTAGGTTAACCTACGCTCCGTCACTGGCCTCTGTGGTTCCACACATAGTCAGACTTCCCAGATGATCATTCCATACCTACCCACGACAGACCATGACTGGACCTACGGTCCGTAGGTCACCTCCGTGGGTGGCTCCTTCTGCAGAAATTCCGCTATCATCTCTCTCGACCTCGTCCAAGCCTATTTCCTGCAAATATGACACAATCAACATTAATTCTAATACAAAATGGCCCTAGACACACAACTCTTAAGTGAAATGTATTAAAAATATCGTAAACTCACGGTATATCAACACCCTCAACTTAAACTCGTTGTTTGTCCTCAAGATGCACCAAAACTCTAAATGATACTTGTGTAGAAGAAGACATTCAAACTCAAGCAATCACATGGATAGTTCAATCCATTCCATTTTATCAGTGTAAATCTTTCTCTTGGACTTAACAAGCTAACTCATGTGGATCAAAATATGACAAAGATCGACCTATGGACACCCCAACATACACTTTTCATAATGACCAACGTACCAACTTTGCAACAATGTAATTAGTTCCCTCACTTCAAAAGAAATCCTTTTCACACAGAAGATATGAATTTTAGTATTTTAGGATTCATTCAACACTCAAGCTTAGAAGTGAATTCAAGTACAGTTAATTCTCAATACTATAGGCTTGCCCTTATTTTCATAGCTTAGACTCTCTAAACTAGTTGCTAGGATCACTGTAGGACTTTCTTAACTTGTAATGCAGGCTCAGGGTCATGTATGGTACATTTGGGTACTTTTTAGTGACTTTCTGCCCTCCTTAACAAGACATTGGCTTTTTACCTCTCCCTTGACCTATTTTTGGCATCCTTTCATTTTACTTTCTTTCCCTTAACTCTTTTCAACATGGATGTGACTTTTGACTTTGTGACTCTTTTCTTTTTTACTTTCTTCTTTTTTTCCTTTCACTTTTTTTTTCTTTATTTCTTTCCACACTTTTACTTATCATATTCTTGCCTTTTTCACACGATGTCACATCCGCTTTCTTTCTTTTTCCTCTTCTCACCATACAACTCTTTTCATACCCTTGTTTTTGGTTTCCTCTTTCATAGCCACCCTCAACTTATGGATTTTGCATTAGTTGAGGTGCACAATATCCGATATCGAACCAGGGCAAAGATCAATGTAACTTTTGGCTTAGCCACCCTCAACTTAGGCTTTTGGCCTAAGTCAAGGTGCACGTGTCCAAGGAGGGACCGCGGCCAAGACAATATTTTAAGGGAAGGTGAGTTAGGTGAATCAAAAGAAATGGTCTATTTAAGGCTCAAATATTTGGATCAAAAGGGACTAATGCTTTCATTTGGTTAGATCATTTAAGGATTAAGTGGATAATTTGAACAACGGCATATTATTACTTCCTAACTTCTTGCCTAGATCAACTTAGCAGTACCAACGGGGCAAGTTTTAGATTAGAACAACTGTTTGAACATTCAACTTTTCTTACATACTTTTGGCACATTGTTTCATTATCGGATTATCAGATTACCCAGTTCAAGTTTTAACCTAAGTCAAGAGGTCACATCAGTTCCTTATCATGTCACATTGAGATCCAACACATTCAACTCATCAAGACTATCGATCTGGCACATTTCAACATTTTTGGACATGGATAATTTTTTTCATGCTTTTTATGCCATCATGTTTTCATTTATGTAATAACTCCTACACATACATTCCTATACTTGCCGGTTCTAAAGAAATTAAAACAGTCTCTTTGGGGAAAAGAAAGTAGAAAAGAAAAGCCCAAGAGAGAATTATGAGTTAGGTTACTTAGACTTCACCTCATCAATCACAATCCATTTACCCCCAACAAAATAGAGTGCGATTGTCCAAATGCACAAAAAATAAAAGAGAAAGGATTGGGTGAAGCAAACCTATGGAACATATGCGCCGAAGACCTCTCAACAAGCGGGTGGGTCCAGTTTCCTGGAGCCAACTGTATCAGCAATCAGGTCACCCTCAGTAGTGTCCGCATCAACCGTCTCAGCACCCTCAGTAGTGCTAACATCAACCCTTGCCGCACCATCAGTAGTGTTCATGCTTCTAGAGGCACTAACACCAATCTCCCTAGCCCGCTGCTAGCGCATATCCTCATCAACTATAGATGCCTTTTGGGCCTACTCAAACTGCTGGTGCTCCCTCTTGCGAGCTCTCCTATCCTCAGTGTCATTAGAAGTTCGACTGGAGTGGGGGCGCTTCCCATCTTGGCAAGAAGAATTAAGCGGCAGCATCTCATCTCCGAATAAAGCATCCAACACAGTATTATCAACTGGTGTTGTGAGGGTAGACTCAGGCTAAGCCTCTGGTTGAGCAAGAATGGCATCAAGATCATCCCGAAGACTTGCTAACTCCATTCGAAAAGCAGAAACATCAGTGGTGGGGGCTGGTCGCTCTATGACGCACAGCTCAAATGCATGAAGGCGCTCGTGAACGGCCTGAACCTTACGGTCCATCATCTGCTCCATCTGCTGCTCTACCCTAGTCGCAGACTCCTCAATCGCACACTGCATCCAAGGCCTCACATGCTGAAGTAATGTAACCATCTGGGCCTCCAACTTCTCAACATGGATTAGAGGAACGGTAGTAGACCTAGAGGAAGGTGTGGCTCCGGAGGATATAGGGGCTTGACTGGCGGCCGGAAAATAGGAAGTCGGGGCAGCCTTAGTAGTCGCTGGAAGGCGGGCTCCTCACCCTGCATCTACTCCACATCTGCTAGCCAGACTTCCCAGATGATCATTCCATACCTACCCACGACGGATCGTGACTGGACCTACGGTCCGAAGGTCACCTCCGTGGGTGGCTCCATCTGCAGAAATTCCGCTATCATCTCTCTCGACCTTGTCCAAGCCTATTTCCTGCAAAAATGACACAATAAACATTACTTCTAATACAAAATGGCCCTAGACACACAACTCTTAAGTGAAATGTATTAAAAATATCGTAAACTCACGGTATATCAACACCCTTAACTTAAACTTGTTGTTTGTCCTCAAGACGCACTAATACTCTAAATGATACTTGTGTAGAAGAAGACATTCAAACTCAAGCAATCACATGGATAGTTCAATCCATTCCATTTTATCAGTGCAAATCTTTCTCTTAGACTCAACAAGGTAACTCATGTGGATCAAAATATGACAAAGATCGACCTATGGACACCCCAACATACACTTTTCATAATGACCAAGCTACCAACTTTCCGACACTGTAATTAGTTCCCTCACTTCAAATGAAATCCTTTTCACACAGAAGATATGAATTTTAGAATTTTAGGATTCATTCAACAGTCACGCTCAGAAGTGAATTCAAGTACAGTTAGTGCTCAATACTATAGGCTTGCCATTATTTCATAGCTTAGACTCTCCAAACTAATTGTTAGGATCACTATAGGACTTTCTTAACTAGTAACGCAGTCTCAGGGTCATGTATGGTATATTTGGATACTTTTAAGTGACTTTCTGCCCTCCTTAACAAGGCATTGGCTTTTTACCTCTCCCTTGATCTATTTTTGGCATCCTCTCATTTTACTTTTTTCCCTTAACTCTTTTCAACATATATGTGACTTTTGACTTTGTGACTCTTTTATTTTTCACTTTCTTCTTTTTTTCCTTTCACTTTTTATTTATTTATTTCTTTCCACACTTTCACTTATCATATTCTTGCCTTTTTCACACGATGTCACATCCACTTTTTTTCTTTTTCCTCTTTTCACCATACAACTCTTTTTGTACCCTTGTTTTTGGTTTCCTTTTTCATAGTCACCCTCAACTTATGGATTTTGCATTAGTTGAGGTGCACAATATTCGATGTCGAACCAGGGCCAAGATCAAGGTAACTTTTGGCTTAGCCACCCTCAACTTAGGCTTTTGGCCTAAGTCAAGGTGCACGTGTCCAAGGAGGGAACGCGGCCAAGACAATATTTTAAGGGTAGGTGAGTTACGTGAATCAAAAGAAATGGTCTATTTAAGGCTCAAATATTTGGATCAAAAGGGACTAATGCTTTCATTTGATTCGATCATTTTAGGGTTAAGTGGACTAATTTAAACAACGGCATATGATCACTTCCCAATTTCTTGCCTAGATCAAATTAGCAGTACCAACGGGGCAAGTTCTAGATTAGAACAACTGTTTGAACATTCAACTTTTCTTGCATACTTTTGGCACATTGTTTCATTACCGGATTATCAGATTACCCAGTCCAAGTTTAGCCTAAGTCAAGTGGTCACATCAGTTCCTTATCATGTCACATTGAGATCCAACACATTCAACTCATCAAGACTATCGATCTAGCACATGTCAATATTTTTGGACATGGATAATTTGTTTCACGCTTTTTATGCCATCATTCTTTCATTTTTCTAATAACTCCTACACATACATTCCTACACATGCCGGTTCTAAAGAAACTAAAACAGTCTCTTTCGA
>JAJOOS010080684.1:0-15327 GCA_029582725.1 Solanum chiquidenum | reverse complement strand
CTTTGGACAGTGCTTCACTATTTCGGGCATAACGTTTTACTCCAAGGTCGGAATTGGGCAAACTCGGTGGCGTTGGAAAGAGGACTCAGAGACCTTTAATTGGATAGGTAAAGGTCCACCTAATTCATTTTGAGCTAAAATATATGGCCATTTAAAGTTGACCCTTACAACTCACTAGTTCAAATGACTAGTTTCCGGACGTCACAGTCATTTCTCATCATTTCATCAAGTTCTCAACTCCAAACTCACATGTGAGGATCTAGTTTCACTAGTTCATTTTTAGGGTCGTTACACAATCTTTTCAGATTTATTTATGATTTAGCTTCCGCATCAGTTTATTATCTTTAGTATGCTCATGATCATGCCAACAGGGTTAGCTTGGGATCACTTGTGGTCCTAGGTCCCGTGTCCGCGTCTTAGGGGTAGTCTCGGGGAGTGACAACTTCAAAACAATATATCCAATGAAATCCCACAAGTGGCGTTTGAGGAGGGTAGAGTGTACGCAGACCTTACTGTCCCAACCTCATGAAGGTAGAGAGTCCGTTTTCATAAGACCCTCAACTCAAGTAACACATATTAACAAACATACAGAAGATAGGAAGACAAAATGAATACTAGAAGAAGCATTACAAAGCTTTCAGAAAAAAGGAACCGTAACAACAACAAAATAATGTGATAACCAAAGCGGGCTTCAAGAAAATGAACAGGCAACTAGTTAACATGATCATGAGGTTAAACTATAGAGTTACATCTAATATTTAGTTAATTAGGTTCCCTCTTCCTATCTTAACTATATATATGTAAAATAAAAACTACAGTACATACTAGTACTCAATTATTAATTATAAGTTGTAATTGAAACTTTGTGATACTAATTGAAATTCATGTCTAGTTATGTTCCCTTTTCATCCATTCATTCCCAAGTTGTCATTCTCAAAATACCCCTTCTACTAAACAACTAAACATTCCTACTTCGAGAATGCACATATCGAAACCTCAACGCTAACATAACACATATATTACGAAAGGTGTCTATATGATCATTTTGTAAGTTGGAGTGTTTAGTTAAGGTGTATTTGTCACGCCCCGAGCCTACACCCTGGACGTGGCTGGCACTCGAAGACCATTTCTGGCCCCCAAGCGAACCCTTGGCCTGACTTTCTTAACTCAGCGGAAACCTAACTCAACAACATAGCTCAATGCAATGAAAGGTTATAAAACAACCCAACTGATAAAATCTGGCCAAAAAGGCAACTCGAGTCTCAAAATAGAATATTTATATATATACATAGATGAGAGACTCAACACTAACTGACTGACTGTCTATGAAGCCTCTAAAATACTGAGATGGATGTTGGTACAGACCCCGCAACATCCTAATAATACAAAACTAGGAACACAAAATAACCGAGTCCTCCGGAAAGCAATGAGGCTCACCACTGACTCTGGAGTGCTCAGCTGGATCAACGGCGTGCTGGATGCTGATCCTGGGTAACTGCGTCTACATCATAATAAGAGTACATTGAAGATTATATTACAAATATGAGTCATGAGCTTTATTTGCTTTACGTCAAACCTGAGGAAGTTGACGTCATATATTCAAGGAGAAAAATTAAGTGTCAACGTGGTAAAAAGACATTATCTCCCCGTTTTAATTGCATTTTTTATGCTAATGAGTTTTATCTCAGTCTTTGTCGAGAGCATCCGAAAGGATGAATTCTCAAAGAAAACCACAGGTGCGGCTGACATAAAAAAGGATGCAGCACAACGTGAAACTTTTTCTTAGCAGCGAACTGGGACATAGTCCGAAGAGGGGTGTCAAACTCTTAGGACGCGAGCTGAGGAGCGACTTCCACCACAATCAAACCACACCCCTATCAGAAGGCATGTGGGTTTCTTTTTTAGGTTTATCGGTTTCCATTTCGCATCCGATTCATCGATTTGGTTACCTTTGAAATTTATTTGGACTATTGTTTGATTACAATTTTAGCCAAAATTTATCAATTGGTTTCAACCCTTTAAAAGACCAACTTTGGGCCCATACCAAGACCCAAGCCCATTCCAACAATTTCTCACAATAATACATTATACAATCAACATTCCAAATCCAAAACAGACCCAGCCCACAATCAATTCCAATAACCCAGCATACAACAGCAGTACCCGACCCCCTTCGCTTCTTTTTCTTCTTCAGACAAAATCCAGAAAACCAGTAAACGTCAACACCTGCAGCAACGGCGTCCCATCCCCCTTTTCAGAAATTTCCCATCCCTTCACCGTTGCTTCGAAAAGAGCACTGGAATTTGAATTTCAAATTCAAAATTATACCCGTTTCCCCCTAATTTCCATCTATATATTCATCTCTTTTGATCACTTTTTGGGGGGAGAAAGTTTTGTTTCTAAGTTTGATTCTTTAGCAATAAACATTTTACATTTACGAATTTTGTATTTATCTCTTTAATTCTAAGTTCCGAGAAGTTCACCACTCAGGTTCTCTTGGGTTGCTGTTAATACTGAGATTCCGTGGTAGAAGAATCGCTGCTCTCCGCTCGTTGGTCCCAGTCGCCGCACTGATAAAGGTGACCTCTCTTCTCCTCTTATTTCAGTTTAGCTAATCATATATTTAGTGAAGTATTATGCGTTGTTTCTTTCAGCTTGAACTCGATTAGTATGGTAATGTATGAACCTAGTTCTTCTCTGTTAAGTCAAACGTGGTGTTATCCTGTTTTAGTCGTTGTATACATGTTCGAGTGAGTTGTTTTAGATTATCTTTGTATATTTATCGTCCCTTGTCTTGAATTGGTTTCGCCTATATGTTGCTGAATCTGTTTGGTTTTTCTTGTGTTTTGCTATCTTTTAGTATCGAGCTATCCTAGTTTCTTGTTGTTAATGTTGTTATACATGTAAAGGCAAAATCTCAACTAACTTACTACTGCCTAACATGACCCATTTTGAACAAGTCTATACCATCTTTCTGCCTAATATCTTAGTTTTGTTAAAGTTAAGTTTTGTCTCTTAAGATTCCGTGGAGCATGAATTTATTGGCGTTGATTTTTCATGTGTATAGCGTGTTGATTTTTCTCTAGTTTAAGGTCAATTGCTAGTGGTTTGGTTATATGTTATATAATCTTTGTACTAGTCTACTATGATAAAGAATGAGCTTATGCTTAGTTGATTTCCGGCAGCGTGCAAGTGAGATCTTACAGATCACGTGTTAAGCCATATTGTTGTTTATTTTATTAGAACCTAGACCTTGTTTTAGTTTGAGTTTGTTGAATATATGGTTTAAGTGTCATACACTATTAATAAGGACAGTTTCCCTGTTGCTCAGCATTTTCGTTCACTGCGTTAAGTGCTACTGCTCAACAAATGCCCTTTTCTATGGATATTGTGTTTGTTTGTGTGTATTTGTGCTTGTAACTTGTTAGTTGTGTTGTAGTGTTGTTATATTTACTATTGGAATAGGGCCTTTTCTCTCTCTTTTGCTTAAACTAATTGGGTCTGTTAAGTGCCTTCAGCATCCTAATTTTGTTATTCTTTGGTGCGATTAGTTGGCATTTTTAGGCTTTTACAAATGGTTTTAATTTTGAATATTGTGTGAGGTGTGTCGGTCAAATGTGCATCACGTTTATCATTAAAAACATCATTGTTTAGGCCATTTTACTACCTCACATTCTTCATTATTTGAAAATTAATGTTCACCAATACTACAAATGGTCGCCTATTATTTGTTTAAAGCATGACACATAACTCTTTGGTAGTTGGTTGTCTAAATGGTAAGTTATATGTTGTTGAATTTTCATGTCGCAATTGACAAATTTATGTATGCATAAATATTAATCCTTACCTCCGTTTTGTTACATGTGAAATTTGCTCGGAGTTCAACATAAACTCCTATCTCCTCTCCTTGCATCTCCTCATTGGGATAAAGGCTTGATTTATTTTTTCTTCATAGTCCGAGTCAGCCGGGAAAAGAAAACCGAAGCACAAGGCTGGAAAACAAAAAACACAGACATTTAGAGCCGAAAAATGGGTCGTATACATGTTGTATACACAAGTATACACTGATATACAGGCCCAAAATGAAAAACACAGGGCGGAGGCAAAATACAGGTGTTCGGAAGTAGGAGATACATGAAAAGAGCTGATATTCACGTCGATATACATTGATATACAACCAATGTATACAAAAATGGGATTGGGTTAAAACCCGGAAAATATTAGCAAAATTGGCCCAAAAGGAGGCCCAAATTCAATTTCTCCCATACTCTTTAATTATTTAATTGTGATTATTTATTGTTTGTTGTTTAACTCTAACTTTATAATTGTTAATTAACTCCCCAAAAAACGAACTATTTCTCCGTGTTGTTTTGTTTTTAACGAATCTCATTTTATCAACTCTTGTATTTTCATTTATAATCTTTAGTTAAATTTTTTTTTATTAGTTTAAAATAGTTTTCATATTTTGATTAACCAAAAAATGATTCAAATAAAAACCAACTAATCTAATTTTGTTAAAATTCTAATTACTTAAAAAATGTTTATTTTAGGTCCCCTTTCTCTAAAAATAAAGTAAAATTAAATGTGTCATTTATTTAACTATTTTTTTTACAAAGTTAACCAAATATTGTAAATTATTATTCTTATGTTAAATCATTTTTTTTCTTCTTTCTAAAAATAGTCAAAAAATATTTTAGTCAAGTCGTAGGTCAACGACATGTTAGCGGGCACTTCGAATGCTTAAACCCTTCTCGAAGTGTAAATTGAACCCCGAACCCTCTTTGGTATTTTCAAATGATTTTTTTTTTCTGTTTAAATCTTTGAAAATTATAAGTTTTCTTAATTTCTTTAAAAAATTAAGTGGCGACTCTTTTCTAAGTGTTTTTCTCAAATTGTTTTATACTTAGAACATTTCAAAAGTGATTTTTCTAAATATAGTAAAATTACGGCACAACACATAGTCCCCATATAACTTTGAGAATTTGAACTCAACTCTATACTCTTGGCTTAACTTGAAACTCGATACTCTTTACTCAACTTGAAACTAGAGTCTTAAAATGAAGTGAAAACGTTCAACAAAGACTCTTGAACAACTTTGAAAACTTGCTTTGACTTACTTCTTAACTTCTTAACTTCTAGACTTGACTCTTAACTTTACTTGACTTTGATTCTAACTCGCCTTGAATTGGAATACGGATTCAAGGTATATGATCACATGTTTATGGACGAGTTCTTGACGTTTAGACGTACTTTGGAGTGTTGGAAACAACTATGAAACATAGGTACAATACCAAGGAACATGCATGAGAAAGTGGGGAAAGAATTGGGAAAGGTTGGCGTCCTTGGTGCTCTGAGAGGCGCGGGGCGCCAGCCCTCAAAGCTCAGAAGGGGCTGCTGGGGCGCTCTGCTAGGCGCGCCGCCCCAAGGGAGAAAGCTCAGAAACTCTTTTGGTGCGCGCTGGCAGGCGCGACCCCCCACCCTTTTCCCCCGAAAAACCGATTTTTCTCCTTTGTTTTTCCAACTCTAAACCCTCCTAACATCAAAGATTCTTGTCCCAAACATTCAGAATCATTTGTACCCTCAATACACAATAGATTCAACATCAAAATCACAACCGGAAACATGTACCAAGACAACAAGGAACTTCAACAACACAATCAACAACATCAACAACTTCAACAACACAACCAATCTTTTCTCGGAATAAAACGAGTTTGGCGTGTGGGGGAAAGAACCAACCCAACACTATGATCTCACATACCTAGTAGGGATCACCCTCGACGATATCCACGACGATCTTTGACGAATCCTTGCTTGATCTTCTCTTTCTCCTCTTCTCCTCCTCTTCACTCACAAACCCTCACTCTCACTCTTTTAAAAAAGGTAAGAACTGATCAAAAATCAGTCTAAAACATCAATATAACCAAAAGAATTGGTTAGGAAAAAGACCAAAATACCCTTACAAATTTCCGGGCGGACTTCCCTGCCAACTGCCCAACTTCCAAAGGGCATAACTCACTCATACGAACTCGGAATCGAGCAAACTTGACGGCGTTGGAAATATCATTCCACGAGCTTCGCAAACATAACTGGAACTACACCTAAATCATCCTGATCTAGGAGTTATGACTGTTCAAAGTTGACCAAAAACTCATTTTTTTCCATACTTCACCAAATTCCAGATTTTCAAATTCTTTCCAAAAAAAAATTACTATTTCCAAATTTCCAGCTTCTTCATAGTAATTTCAAATTGCCGGATGTTACAGTATTCTATCCATATCTATGCGCTATGCGCTCCAATTTCAAGTTAGGCATTGGAACTTACTTGTTTCATGCTTTGTAGATTACACCTTCAACACGAAAGTCACACACTTTAGAAGAATCAAATAATACATAAGATCTCATGGTACGTAACGAAAAGCAAGCACGCATACAATATCTCATCCGTTATAATAAAGAACACAAGTACTGATAGCTAGCACTGTTCAAACTTGATAAACAGTTATTAACCACAATGTTATCAATAAACGAAAATGGATATAGAGAAACCGCGTTGGAAGAAGGCATACATGTCTTTAGGATCAGTTCAAAGCCTTTACAAGTTGATATGATCTCTCTGCAAAGAACATATATTGTATAAGTTAAAAAGCAATATTGGAACAAAACATAACATTTCTAAAAGGAAAGAAGTTGATGAATTCGTATTCATACTCACATTCTCTAGACCATCTACCTTGGAAGCATACATCAAGCTTGTCTTCTCCGGTCATTTCTTCAACATATTCCTTCATATTGAAGATCGACTCTTTAAGCTGAGGGCTAAACCATACTTCGATAAGCTCTAATGCCTTCATCTGAATGATTAAGTACTTCAAATGAACGAGCATACCGATTTCATTCAGCAAATAATCTGTCAATGTTATACCGAATTTCCTTTCTAGATTTTATATAACAAAAGTCATGCACAAGATCATGATATGATATAAATAGTATCAGTGAAATCATGACGATTTTAAGCGTGCTTTGAACATGATATGATATAAAGTATGACTTGTATAGTTTGTAATTATGAAGATTTTAAATTTTCAAACAAAATTTTAACTTCAAATCATTTGATTTCACATCATTTGTCCAAAATTATCCTAAATCTCTTCATAGTTAACCTCGTGATGGTCAATGTGGATGATGCTGAGATAGTTGGGATCCCTAGACGCATGTATTGGTTTGTACTCGTAGGAACAAAAACAATCTTGTTGAGAGAGTCATTTCCGAAATAAAATTTCAAATTTAATTGGACTCCAATCTGAATACTGAATATCAAAAGAGAAATTAAAAAAAAAAGAACACGTACATGAGAAAAAGCCAGAGTTGGAGTTATATCGATTCACTTTGTATCAGTACATCAATTTGTTCAAATTTAAAGTGAACATACATAACAAATATAAAGCGAATTGATTAACTGTATCGCAAGTTTTTAAAGTAAACTATTACTACATTTGATAATTAGCCAAATTATCGCTGTGATTGATAATTAAGATAAAAAGTACCATTATTTTTGAAATTTTCTTTTTTATTTCAAGTTCTTGTTGAGCCTAAAATGAACTTGGGTTGATCAATTAAGCATTGGGCCTAAAGTATTACCAAATGATGGATCAAACCAAATTAGTATTCTGCTTTATGCTTAGCGGAGCAAGTGATAAATACTCATACATTCTTGTTAAATACAAAGTCATTCCTTGATCGATGATTTTGGAGGGTCACATGTCCAACATATATTCAGAGAAGTCAACATCGTAACTTGATATTTTATCTAAATATGATTATCTATTGTTATTACTATATATCCCATCATGTATTAGTTATAATGTGTCGATAAAAAATAAAATGAGAAGTTTAAATCAAATTCAAATGTCATATTCTATATTGTCTTCTAGTCGCACGACTTTTAGTGTCACTCTCAAGTGGGGGTACTTTGAGCTCGTCCCCAATCAACCGATTTGAAATACAAAGAAGTAAACAAATAGAAATAAAATGAATATAATCATTAATAAAACAATATATATAACAATTAATTACTTGTACGTAGAAGATCATAATTAAATCCAAAGGTCATATTCTATAAATATTCACCTTTTTAGGACCACTAATGTATTAGTCAAGGAATAATGACTAACGTTTGGCTAATATTTTTAGAGTAAAGATTCTAGGAATTTTGTTTTGTATCAAACAGCAAATTAATTAAACGAAAAATACTATCATTGTCCTTCACGTTGGGAGAAAAAAATAGAGATTTTGGATTATTCTTTCTCCATTTGTTGATTCTTGAAAATAAGTGCACAAAGAATCCATATGTGGATTTTCCATTCTCCAAAATCATACTTTTGGATTCACATTTTAAGAAGCCATGCATAATACATGCATACTTGATTTCGGCTGATCTCCAATTTTAGACATGCATAAATAGACATTTAAATTTGTATAACGTTGACAAATTTTGCATTTTTCTCAAAAGTATAAACATAGACACATTGTAGAGTAATCGAGAGTTTGAGACAATTAGAAATAAAAAATGAAAATAAACTCTAAGTTAAAAACTTTATATATCGAATGGTATAAATATAATTTATTGTAATTTTCGATCGAATTATTGATTAATTAATCCGTTAAAAAAATACCTCAAACCGTAAAGAATTAATAATCTGATAATGGAAAAAATCTAAACTATTACCGAAACCGCTGAAGCAATAAAATTTCATATCCAATTAACGTTGCTTAATAAAGAGGAAGAGCCAGAGTCAAGTTTCATGTCCAACAAATTGCTTGATGAAAAAGAATATTTTTATTTTTGTACTAGATAGAATCCATTCTTGTTTATTATTAAAAGTTTAGTATTGTAGTACTATAAGATACTCATTATAATAAAGATTCGTGCAAAAACGTGTGAATTGATATATTCCAAAATTAACAAAATAAAAAATCCCATATAAATGGAGACTTTAATTTAGTATAAATGAGGTTTGATTCTAAAGGACATTTTTAATGGATGCAAACTATTTTTTAAAAATTAAAGTAGTAATTAGTGTATGCATGTGCAAATTGAGTTAATAATTTAATGAAAAACATAGATAACTATTATTTACATATTAGATTTAAATGTTTCAATACAAAAGTCAAATAGTAAAAACAATTGATAGAAAATTACCTAATAAAAAATAAAGAGAAGAAAATAATAAAAGAGATTAAAAGGTATCCTAGAATTAGCAACGATTAAGCTATTACCATTAATAAATTATTGTTTAAAATCATTTTTAATGTAGTGTATGTTCCTCTCCTTGATTAAACTAATAAACTATTCAATCTTTTTTTACTTGTGCAAGTCTATTCAATAAAAAAAATCTTCCAATAATAGCCTTATTTGAATTATCCTTTTTCTATCCATATCAACATTTCGTATAGAAGTATATGATGAAATAGGGGTTGATCGCCCCTCTCTAGATAAAAAGCAGAACGTCATCACTGTATCTCTATGAGTTTGAGAATCTAGCTTATTTTTTAGTTATTGAGTTTTAATTTGAATTAATAACTAAAAACATATAGATAGAATATTTTTATTCTAGACAAATTTGCCAAAACCCAATATATAAACTAGCATTTTGATGTTAATTTTGGCACTAAAAAAATATGGAATCCCATAGTGTGGAGAGAATTGAGACTCAAAATCAGATTCCACAAATTATGGAGCCTAGTAAAGGAACCTCTTTCTTTAGAACATGTTTCAATGGTATTAATGCATTATCAGGTAAACATCTCATTATTATTTTTTGTTGTTTTCAAGACACATCCAAAAGTAGAAATAAGTCATTATCACTTAGCTTATCGAAGATATGATCCAAGATAGAAAGATACGAAAATCGAGAATTATGATAAAAGGTTAGTAAGAAGTCGTGCTGTCTAGTTTCCCTTGTCAGTGGTATTAGTATTTTTTTTCTACCTACTTTATTGTATTGGTTAGTTTTACCTGTTATTTCCTTTGTTTCGGTTATTGTATTATTTGTTGGTGCTACTGCCTACTGGTATACTCTTTTCTTTCTTGTTTTGTTATGATTTACTTGAGTCGGGGTCTATCAGAAACAACCTCTCTATCTTATGACTCATATATAGGGATAAGGCTGCGTATATACACCAAATACCCTCTTCAGACCCCACTTATGAAATTTACTGAATATGTTGTTGTATAGTACTTTAATTGAAGTTATATGCACCGACAGAGTAAACATATTTTTACATTATTAGTATTGATCAACATGTTATAACATGTTACTTATTAGTATTTCTATCATCTTACCTATGCTTCTGATCACATAGATATATTTAT
Organism: Solanum chiquidenum; assembly: GCA_029582725.1. Classification (NCBI taxonomy): domain Eukaryota; kingdom Viridiplantae; phylum Streptophyta; class Magnoliopsida; order Solanales; family Solanaceae; genus Solanum; species Solanum chiquidenum. Next base: position 4,952 of record JAJOOS010080684.1, on the reverse strand, counting down.
CTGTAATCACCTTGTAAGTGACTTGACTGTATAAATATTCAGTAACTCAATACATAAAACTTGAACTCTTTTTTCTCTCTTTCATATAGGTATTGGAATAATATCAGTACCCTATGCACTTTCACAAGGAGGATGGTTATGTTTGATGCTACTTTTTTTAGTAGCAATTATATGTTGTTACACAGGAATACTTTTGCAAAAATGCATGAGTGTTTCACCATCAATTAAGACATATCCTGATATTGGTGAATTTGCTTTCGGTAACAAAGGAAGAATCTTGATATCAATTTTCTTATATCTTGAACTATACTTTGTTGCAATTGAATTCCTCATATTAGAAGGTGACAATTTGCAAAAATTATTCCCAAATACAAAAATTCATGTTGGTTGTGTTAAAATTGTTGGAAGGGAAGTTTTTGTTTTATTAGTTGCTATTGTAATATTGCCAACAACATGGTTGAAAAGTTTAGGTTTATTGGCTTATGTTTCAATTGGTGGAGTTTTGGCTTCAATTGTTTTGGTTTTTTCAATATTTTGGGTTGGTGCAATTGATGGTATTGGATTTGAAGAAAAAGGTGTGATTTGGAGATGGGATGGATTGATAAGTGCAATAAGTATGTATACATTTTGTTATTGTGGTCATGCTGTTTTCCCAACAATATGCAATTCCATGAAGGATAGGAGCCAATTTCCCAAGGTAATAATATCTTATTGATAAACATGTATTACTTTGGTTTCAATTTGTGTGGTATCATTTAACTAGATACAAAGCATAAGAAAGAAATAAAAAAATGAAATTTATGGTTGTATATTATTTCATTAAGGTTAAAAAAGGAAATTTAAAGTTATGTTGTTTTTTTGCTATAGAAAGATCAATGACATCCCTTTTGGAAGGAAAAATTAAAAATTATATAAAAGTACGTCATAAAATGAGATGGAGGAAGTATTACTCCCGCGCCACATAGAATGTGCTTCAACACTTGAAAGTTGGAGAGAAGTACTCCAACCACAGAAATAGACAAAACAATATAAAAACTTACAAAAAGACAAAAATATACGGAACAGAAAACTTAGCGAGAGATTCAAAAACTTTTCAATTTATAAATAAAATATTTTTGTTCAATATTTGATTGAATATGAAGCTGGCAGATGACATTTCAATTTATAAATAATCATATGTCTAATTATAAAAAAAATGACATTTCATATTTTCTCATACTAAATTATAAATACCTTTGCTACAGCCTACATATTTTATTTGATCATCGTATATATAACTTAGATTTTTCTTTTTCTTTTTTGTCAAACAGGTTTTATTTGTGTGCTTTATATTAAGCACCATAACCTATGGATCAATGGCAACAATGGGGTACTTAATGTATGGACAAAATTTAATGTCACAAATAACATTAAATCTCCCTATCGGGAAAATTAGTTCAAAAATCGCGATATATACGACACTCGTTAATCCAATAACAAAGTATGCTCTTGTCGTCTCTCCAATTGCAACGGCTATTGAAGATAAATTACCTTTACGAAAGAGTAAATTTATCGTAAGCTACTTCATTAGAACAATTTTAGTCATCAGCACTGTCATTGTGGCGTTAACCGTTCCATTCTTTGGATATGTCATGACATTTACGGGAGCTCTGTTGGGCGTTACCGTGTCGATATTGTTACCATGCCTATGCTACCTCAAGATCAAGAAGCCTTCATATTTGGAAGTTGTGTTTATTGGGATGATTTTGATTTTTGGTTCTTCAGTTGCCATATCTGGAACTTTCACTTCTTTAAAAAACATTATTAGTCATGTCTAGAGGTGACAGATGAACGGTTTGGACAAAATTTGGATGGGTCAGAATGGACTGAATCAATGGGTTGTTGCTCAATCATGTCCTAAGTCAAGATGGGCTAAATAATGGTTTGTAGATTACAACTAATACATAGTAATGAAAAGCAAGCACGCATACAATATCTCATCCGTTATAATAAAGAACACAAGTGTTGATAGCTAGCACTGTTTATACTTGATAAACAGTTATTAATGTTGGAAGAAGGCATACATGTCTGATCTGCAAAGAACATATATTGTATAAGTTAAAAGTAATATTGGAAAACACGTAACATGATCATGAGGTTAAACTACAGGATTATTTCTACTTATAATTAGTTAATTAGGTTCCCTCTTCCTGTCTTAGTACTATATATATGTAAAATAAAAACTAATTGAAATTCATGTCTAGTTATGTTCCCTTTTCATCCATTCATTCCCAAGTTGTCATTCTCAAAATACCCCTTCTACTAAACAACTAAACATTCCAACTTCGAGAATGCATATCTAAACACCTCAACGTTGACATAACACATATATTACGAAAGGTGTCTAGATGATCATTTTGTAAGTTGGAGTGTTTAGTTAAGGTGTATACTATCCATATCAATGCGCTATGCGCACCAATTTCAAGTTAGTCAATGGAACTTACTTGTTTCATGCTTTGTAGATTACAACTTCAACACGAAAGTCACACACTTTAGAAGAATCAAATAATACATAAGATCTCATGGTACGTAACGAAATGCAAGCACGCATACAATATCTCATTCGTTATAATAAAGAACACAAGTACTGATAGCTAGCTAGCACTGTTTAGACTTGATAAACAGTTATTAACCACAATGTTATCAATAAACGAAAATGGATATAGAGAAACCGCGTTGGAAGAAGGCATACATGTCTTTAGGATCAGTTCGAAGCCTTTACAGGTTGATATGATCTGATCTGCAAAGAACATATATTGTATAAGTTAAAAGTAATATTGGAATACACATAACATTTGTAAAAGTAATAAGTTAATCTGTTAATGAAGCATACCTCAACCATAGAAGTCTACCTCAAGCTTGTCTTCTCCGGTCATTTCTTCAACATATTCCTTAATTTTGAAGGTCGACTCTTTAAGCTGATTGCTGTACCTTACGTTGATAAGCTCTAATGACGCAATATCTCCAAAGCTGTCTGGGATGTCCATAAGCTTATCACATCCATGTATATATAGTTTCTCGAGCACGGGAAAGGAATTCTCTGCATCAACCTGCCATTCAGAAAATCTCACACCATGCAATGTTAGAGATTTGAGACTCTGGAAGGTGACATCTTCCATGTTCCATTCTTTCCCCTCCTCGATGATTGTGTCTTCTAGAATTAGTACTTCAAGGTTGGGTAGTCTACCAATTCTTGAAAGTGTATCGGATGTCAGAGAGAACCATTGCAACCTCAAATACTTCAAGCTCAAAGGGAAGCCTTGTGTATATTCACTGAATGAACCCCAAGAATCAGATAAATCGAGTTTTTCAAGTTTGTTAAGGACATCCAATCTTGGAAAACAAATCTTCTCTTCTGAACAATCTGGTAGTTGTCCAATACATAGTTTAAGGTTTTGAAGCTTAGGAAACCTTTTGAAAAAATCCACCGTGTCTTCTGAACCGGGAAGGTAGTTGAGCTCATATAATGTTCTCAAATTCTCTAACCTTAAATCCTCATCTAACACAGTGATGTCCGGATCAAAGAGAGCACCCTCATTCATCCCTACATCTCGTAGCTTTGCAAGACTCCAAAACCAAGGCGATAATATCATGATGGATCCCGCCAGGTTTTCCACCAACAGAGTTTCTAGATTGCAGAGGTTTGAAAATGACGGAGGGAGAGTGTCAGCCTTAGTCTGAATGATTAAGTACTTCAAATGAATGAGCATACCGATTTCATTTAGCAAAGAATCTGGTAATGTTACGCCGTCCAAAACCAAACTTTTAAGAAGCCTCAAGTGTTTTACGTGACTGTTGTAGGAAAGACGATCCTTAATCCCATCATACTTCAGAGTGAGGAGGTGTTTAACATAAGGATTCTTCTTTTCTGGATTAAACAACTTATCCAAATGAAAAAGACGTTGATTATAACGAATGGTAATTCCTCGTGCCATCATACCAGAAGAAGATGCAGCGTTTGAACCTCCCATGATGTGAAACAACTTTTCCTTTCTAGATTTTATATAACAAAAGTCATGCACAAGATCATGAATTTTGCAAATAGAATTATCGAAAGGTATTACCAAGCTACTGGAAAATAACTCATCCACTACTTCTTCTGCACTTATCATCTCAATCTGCTGCACAAATCCTTGAGAAATCCACAAATCTTTCAACTCAGAGATCCTTAAATTTTTGTCCTTTGGATAACTTGCAAGGCAAACTAAACACGGCTTTACGTGATCTGACAAATGGTCATAACTTAATTGTATAACCTTCACCACTTCCTCTTCATCCTTAAAAATAAAGGAACTCAAATTATTCAGAACTTCAAGCCACAAAGCCTCTTTCTTTTCCTTCCGTGAAATGACTCCACCGATTAGATCAAGTACTAAAGGAAGCCCATCACACTTTCGAGCTATCTTTTCTCCAACATCCTTTAGTTCATCAGGGCAACGTTCTTCTCCGAATACCCTTTTCTCTAATAACTCCCAACTTTCTTCTGATCTTAGCAATCGAAGATAAAGAGGATCACTGTGGCATTTTCCATGCAAAGCCACTTCCTTTTTTCGACTTGTTAAAATCACTCTGCTTCCTTTCTGTAATTTAGGAAAAGGTCTTGTTAGCTCATCCAATGTTGCAGTATCCCACATGTCATCCAAGACAATAAGGTACCGTTTTCCAAATAGTTGTTTCCGCAGATTATCAGCAACGTCATCATCTATGCCATGATCCTCATTGAATTGTTCTTTCAAACCAATAACTTGATTGAAAATTCTCTGCAACAACTTTTTCTCATTACGTTCCTGGTCGACTGTGCACCAAGCACAAACATCGAAATGATCAACAATGGACTTATCATTATACACTCTGTAAGCCAAAGTAGTTTTTCCAAGCCCTGGCATGCCGACTATGGAAATGACATCTATCTC